>LS561837.1:401386-413088 GCA_900490775.1 Pristionchus maxplancki
CACACACATAAACATATATATACACACAGACACACACATACACGCACATACACGCGCATACACGCACATACACACAAACGCACACCCACACACACACATGCACACAATGTGTCGTACATTATATCATATATTTCATTATATATATATATTATATTGTATTTATATTCACAGTTTCAGTTAAAGACCTTTATCATAATTATTATTTACGCAACTTGCTCCTTTTCATCGATGATGGATAATTTCCAGCCTATTCCTATTGACAGCAGCTTCGCGACCGGTTTCCCCATGTGTTACAAGCAGTCTTGCTCAAAACAGAGAGAATGGTGGATCTACACTTTGATGATGTCTTTAACCGATAACTCACAAGGTACACAACGAGAGTGCTAGTGGCTGACTGCAAGACACTCCTAATCTCTGGAGTCGCGGTCGAGCAGAGGTACGATGAAGGAGAAGGATTGAAGAATCAATCGATAATTGTAGTTTCACGATCAGTCTCGTAGGCAAGAGCGGCAATATTGCACTCAAGATCAATCCTCGATTTGACCAAAAGGTACAATTTCGATCTATTCACACCCCTGTTTCGCCATTGTGAGATATTATGCGAATGACGTCCGATAAATCAGACGTCTATGTAGTTGATAATACTTGGTAATCATCACAATAATTCAGAACGTGGTGCTCAACAGCCTCAAGGACAAGGAATGGCTCGTTGAAGAAGTAGTGAACAAGCTTCCGTTCGAGAAAAACGTCCCCTTTGAGGTGGCAATCACAAATGAGGCCAATGGCTTCCAGGTACCGTATCCCACGATTTCCAGGCGGGACCAAAAAATCGATCAATATTGCAGATATTTGTGAACGGCGAGCACTTCGTCACATACGTTCATCGTGTGTGCCCCTTTGACATCAATTTGGTCGATATCCAGGGTGTATTCGACTTGAATGTGCAGGTCAAATAATACCTCGACACTGTGTTCGACAATATTGTTGTAACGAATAAAGATTCATTTTCTACATTCTGATAGTGAACCGAACGTGAATAATACGTCTTCTCTGCCTCACATTTGCGTGAACAATCTTGAATAAAAAAACAATCTTCAGTATTAATTGTTGCGACTTTTGCATTACAAAACCCCGTTTTTACTACATATTATACACAACACATCCACTTGAGCTCAATTTGCACTTGACCTCAAATATAGTTAGTTATATATTTTCACTCGATCACTATTCTCGTATAAATTGACAAATCAATTTTCTGAATTCTGGAGGTTTATTGTTCATTCGAACACTCACCGAGAGTGTTTACGACAATTTTTAGTCCACTACTGCCTTATGGGATATCATTTGATGCTTGATAGAATATCCTACGTGGCAACACCGCTGTACTGCTTTTACGGCCACTGAGCAACGCTTCAATGGGCTATACGAGCAGTGTATAAAGAGAAGAACGAGGAGGAACAATTCTGTTCCAGGATGATACTGTTGCTGATTTTAATCTTTCTTGGACTTCAATCTGCATCTGCGGATATAAAAACAAGACTCTCCTCGCATCATTGTATGTTTTTTTTTACCTTGTGAGCACATAGACTTCTTCTTTTAGCTGATGTTCTCAAAATCAAGTGCGATGCTCTTCCGTATCGTACAGTGTATTTCGAGCGAAGTTGCTATTTCGTCATCGATGCAGAGGTTAGTACATGTTATTATTAACTTTATTATAGTCTTTATACAATATAAATTATGACAATAAACAGACGGACCTTTCGGCAACCACAATGAAATGCTCCCGTGTGCTTCCGGGTTCCAGATTAACTCAACCAACCAACGTGTCCGATACTGTGTGGAGTTCGCTCTTTGTTGAAGTTCGTTGTCATTATTAAACGGCGCTAGCTGCAGGCCTGTCCAGTTCTCATCGATCCTCTTGTTTTGTAAACATAAGACAATCTTTCAGAAGAGCAAATTCGTGAGCGATGGCGACACGAAAGGGAAAACGAAAGCAATGTGCTTGTTTGGTATCTTATAAAAACATTCGACGATTCGAAATTGTTTTCAGAAAGTCGATTCCCTGCAGCGATATTGCTATCATCGCATGCCCGTGATACACTCAATCACGGAGTGTCCAAAGTCACTGCTCGAATGGTATGCATGGCACACAAGCAAACAAATAAACAAATGAAAGGATAAGTAAAATTTCGCAATTATTTGATAAATATATCGTACCGTTCCTTTTAGAACCTGCCCGTTATGTTGCCATTCACGCAGAAGATTGAGATAGGCCAGACAGTTACCGTCAAAGGAGTTTTCAATCCCGATGTCGATTTGTAAACGGAAATTAATTCTTGGTTGAATATTGAATACTTGTAGCGTTACATTCAACTTCCAATCTAAGGACGGAATCAATGGAGGGACCATTGCTCTTCATTTCAACATTCGCGTCAGCACGGGCGTTGTACGACCTCAGCAATAAACCAATGCAAAGCGTATGAAAAACACTTTATTTCAGGTCGCTTTGAACGTGTGGAAGGGCGCGTGGAATATTATTGATCAAGAACTGCCACGGAATCCGTGGAAATCCGGACCATTTCATATTCGCTTCCGATTCCTCGAAAATAAGTTCCAGGTCGGTTTTTAAGAGTTTTTTTCTGAGAAATATAAATACTGTTCAGATTCTTGTCGATCAATCGGTGTACCATAGCTACAACTACCGTATGCCGCTCACTACGATTACCCATCTCTATATGTTCGGCAGTGGATACCTCACCTTCGTTCAGTTGGGAGAAGAGTATAATGTGGATTCACTTTGCTTTTCTACTCCATTTAAAAAATATGCTTGGGGCGAAATCAAAGAATTGATCATTTTCAGCCTCTTCCTTACTCTGCTACTCTGCCAAACTCAAAGGCGGAAAATTCGACTGCTCTTGAAGCGCAAAAGAGCCGATGGGTGAGTATTGTATGAAAGTGTCGTAGATATGAAGTTGTACATCCCACTGAGAATTTTGTTTCGCTTAACCGTTCCACTTTCAGGCAATGCCCTATCTGACTCCGTTGCCCCCTCTCGAAACCGGACAGACAGTTATCGTCAAAGGCGGTTTCAATCCCGATGTCGATTTGTGCGTGAACTTGAATTTCTTGTTTGAATGTTCGCATCTCGCAGCTTCACAATCAATTTGCAATCCAAGGATGGATACTATGGAGGGACCATTGCTCTGCACTTCAACCCCCGCTTCAGTATGGGACATGTAAGGTTTTCTCGATCGACTAACAATAGAATCTACCGCAAATCAGACAGCTCTGAACTCATGGAATGGCGCGTGGATACAGCAAGAACTGCTTGGTATTCCACTCAAGAAAGATGAACCTTTCGACATCAGATTCCGCATCAATGATGGTTATTTCCAGGTCCGGTGTATACATTTTCGTTTCCTGATTACCGGTTCCGGTTGCAGATCGTTGTCAACGACGTGTCGTACTTTGACTACACGCAACGCATCCCGCTGTCCACGATCACCCATCTTCAGGTGTTGGGCAGTGGCTACGTTACATTAGCACAAGTCGGAGAGAAGTACATTGTGAGAAGTCATTCTTAAGGACGTTTTGAGGACGTAAAATAGAGTTTAGAAGTTTATTTTATATTCCAGCCCGTCCCATTCGAGATGCCCGGATTTCCCGTCTGCGGAAAGCCTTCGTGCATGCCGCAGGGAGAAATGTAAGGAGAAACGTAGATGGCGAATTTTATTTCGAGCTTTCCTTTGAAGGTTTACGAGCCGAATCCAAGTGTCGGACTGCAAGTCGCTATTTGTCTCGGGCTCTTTCCCTGCTGCATGGGGCACCGGGTTGGTTATGACTTATTGAAGGAATTATTCGGAATGTTTAGTTTCTCCATCAAACTGCACCGCAAGAATGGCGACATTGCTCTAATGATCAATCCTCGCTTCGATAAGGATGTGAGCACATTTTTCACGATAAAAATATCGTTCTATTGTCGACCAAATGTTTTTTTCAGGCCGTCGTATTCAACACTCGAAAGAACGGTCAATGGCTCACTGAGGAGACAGTGACAAAGCATCCATTCAAGAAGGACACTCCTTTCGAAGTCGCCATCACCAACGAGGCGAGAGGATTCCAGGTATGATAATTTCTTAGAAAAGAACACGTTCAAAAAAATTACCATTGTTCACAGATCTTTGTGGACGGAGTTCACCTTGCAACATTCAGTCATCGCACGTGCGCATACGACATCAACATGATCGAGACTGAACTTATTTCGGATCTTCGTGTTCAGATTTAATGCGTGAAGTTGTATTGTATTAATTTATCCTAGCAATAAAATCTGTCAAACTCATTTCTCAGTCTATGGACACGTGCAATGTAATTGATAACGAGGCAGATTAAATGCATATCCCTACATCATTTCATTGCGTTGGTGAAGTAAATTATTCTTTTTGCTGATCTCTTCAAACTTACAATTTCGGGCGCTCCTCTACAAGCAGCTATTAACGCGCGTCAGGCCCGCATAAAAGGAAAACTCCAACATCTTCTTTACCGTCAAGCGGGAGGAAAACGTTACAAGCACCGAATAGTACGGAATAGTTCGGTACTTTACAGTCCAGGCTGGCAAATCCGTCAGAGTAGACGAAAAGTCTCCATTTTTGGAGTATAAGCCCTCGAGGTGATTACCTAAAATGCGTTTTCTTATTTTTTTGATAGGACCCTTCTAAACCGTATTGATCGGGTACGGTAAAATGGCATTTTGGTGGTGCGAAAACGTGGTGTGTGGTGCACTCATCATTATTAGTGTATTAGAGTGTTTGAACAACTTTTTAAAAGTGTTTTTTGTTTGTTCAGATCATGAAAAATCAAATGTAGTATTCCAATTGAATAGAGAGCGCTTCCGCCATAGCCTCTTGTGAGAGATTATGTGAATGGCGTCCGATAAGTCAGATGTATGTGTGGTTGATAATACTTGGTAATCATCACAATAATTCAGAACGTGGTGCTCAACAGCCTCAAGGACAAGGAATGGCTCGTTGAAGAAGTAGTGAACAACTTTCCGTTCGAGAGAAACGTTCCCTTCGAGGTGGCAATCACAAATGAGGCCAATGGCTTCCAGGTACCGTACCTCGCGATTTCCAGGCGGGACCAAAAATATATATGATATTGTAGATATTCGTGAACGGCGAGCACCTCGTCACATACGTTCATCGTGTGTGCCCCTTCGACATCAATTTGGTCGATATCCAGGGTGTATTCGACTTGAATGTTCAAGTCAAGTAAACGACCAATGGGTTATTGTATCCGTTGCTTATTTTCTCAATAAAAGATCGTTCCTGAAGTTTTTTTGCAAGGAAAATAATTGTGATCTGCATTGCTGATGAGCTATATCATATATAGCCTATATGGTCCAATAGGAGGAGAAAGAGAAACGATAGAAACTTTAGAACTTATAGGGGAAAACTGTACCGTCAGCCACTCCATGATCTAGATAGATAAAAGCACTGTCGGTCTTTGATTTCGGTCTTTCTGATCTTTGTGGACGATTTCTGTTGCTGATCTTTTTAAACATGCTATAGCTCGGCTAGCTCTTTTGAAGCAGAAGCTGTTTTATAACATATTTTTATCACCACGAAGCAGGCTCGCATAAAAGGAGAAAACTCCAGCATCTTCTTCAAAGACTCTCTCTAGTCGGCGATGGTTCGCCTACTCTTTCTTCTCCCTATACTCTTGCAGCCTTCTGTGGCAGTCATATCGACAAACCTATTCGCTCACTATTGTAGGTTTCACTTTATTTAACCATTGAAAAGTGAGACAAGTTCAGCCGAAGCACTCAAGATCAAATGCGAAGCTCTCCCGTATCGTACGGCGTATGTTGAGAGAAACTGCTATTTTTCCATTGATTCGGATGTGCGTTATCATTTTTCCTTCAATGGAGGTTGGAATAACACCATTTAGACCGACTCGTCTCGTACGTCTGGTAAGTGCTCAGGCGCGATAGGCGGCGCTCGATTGGCGAGAGACGTGCCGACGGCTGTGTGGACAGCCATTTTCGCCGAGGTAGGTCATTTGTTTGCGCAGGTTTTTCATCAGAAATTTGTAATTCTAGAAAAGCGACTACTCGCTGGATGGCGATTTCTTCGCAGGAAGGAAGAAAGCGATGTGCTTCTACGGTAGTCTTTAGATCCTTCGATCAGCCCTAATAAGTGCGCTCAGAGAACCAACATGGTGCCTTCTCGTCCGATAAGCCGGCCCCGGAAAACAGTCCATCCTCAAGCAGCGAGGAGCAGAGAATCACAGCCAGAATGGTTTAGATGTTACACGATTATTTACATCAATATTGTTCCAGCACTTACCATTCCGTCTGCCGTTCACTGAGGGTGTTCAAGTGGGCCAGACGATCCTCTTCAAGGGAGTGCTCACCGCTCCGGCCAAGGCGTAATTTATATTCATTTTTTTATTTATTAGCTCCGAAATGTTTCAGATTCGTCATCAACTTCCAATCCGGTACTACAAACACGAGTGTCACGCGTGATGCTAAAGGCAACATTCCGTTCCACGTCAGCTTCCGTGTGGAGCAAGGCATTGTAAGTCATTTTTAATCTCCAAATCGCCATTTTTGCACCATTTTTCTCATTTATTCAATGCAAAACATCGAAATTCAGGTCGTTTTCGGCAGTCTGATCAGGGGCACTTGGACCCGGGAGATTCACATCAAGAACCCGCTGAGGACGGGCGACACCGTGGATCTGCGAGTGTTCGTGCAGGCGAACACTTATCAGGTCCGGCATTTATCGCATCCGTAGACTACTTGCCGGGCTCACATTTGACGGTTCCGGCTGCAGGTGTTCCTCAACCAGAAGGAGCTGTACACGTACAACGCGCACTCATCCGTGCCAATGAGCATGATTGACCATCTGTACGTCTATGGAGATGGACACATCGACTACGTCAAGTTGGGAGACAATTACAATGTAAGTGAACCGATTTTTGTAATTCCTAGCTCTCTATTCACATTTTTCTAGCCTCTCCCTCGCTCGGATGAGCTGCCAAGCCTGAATCCGAGCGGATCGGTCAAGCAAGGAGATGAGCTGTTGTCGAAGCGAATGGTAAGTTCATTCTTTTTTTCCGAATGAATAAAGTTAACAGTACCTGCCCCATCTCACGCCGTTCGGGAAGAAACTCGAAGTAGGGCAGACGATCATAATCAAGGGTGGCTCGGCGGCGGATTGCAGAGAGTAGGTTGTTTTTAATGTTGCTGTTGTTGTTGTTTATGTTATTGTTGTTGATCAGGTACGTGATCAACTTCCAAACCGGCACTAAGAACACGTCCGTTAATCGAGACGCCAAGGGAGACATCCCCTTCCACATCAGCTTCCGTCTCCATTCGGGAATTGTACGAATTTTAAAAATTGAAAAGCTAAAATCTTAGTTTCAGGTCATTTTCGGCACTATGAATCGAGGACAATGGAATAAGGGAGATACATTGGCGAATCCGCTCAGGAGAGACGCCGAAGTCGATCTCCGCATCCGCATTCTGTCCGATCGATTCCAGGTCCGGCTTTTAGCTCACACATTTCGAAATTGAGCGGTTCAGATCTTCTTCAATAACAAGCAACTGCATGTGTACAAGGCGCGCATGCCGCTCGCTGGTATTGATCATCTCTTCATTTATGGGCAGGGCTACGTCAACGCAGTTCGTGTGGAGGACAAGTACATCGTGAGTTCTACAGCTCGAAATACGGGTAGTCGTCTCTTCATTTTGCACACTCTCTCGCCTCCCTGGCCGGTGAGAGAATGTGTGAAATGAAGAGACGATTGCCCGTCGTCGTGTCTAGAAGCAATACCGTGTGAGCTGAAACTGAAACTCCATCTTTCAGCCGTCTTCCGTCGAGAGCAGCATTCCGCACGGATTCCCCGTGTGCGGCAGACAATCATGCTCGGCGCAGATTCAGATGTGAGCTTTACGCTACGCGAATACAACACGCCATTTGGAATTTACAGGTTCTCGCACCGGCAAAATGTCCCCGATTGCAAGTCGCTTGTCATCTCTGGTTCAGTGCAAGCCGCTAGGTATGCTTAGGATACTCGGAAGTAGCTGTAAAATATAATTTCAGCTTCTCAATCAAGCTCATCCGCAAGAACGGCGATATCGCACTGCATTTCAATCCGCGTTTCGATCGAAAGGTAATTTAATTCTGGCAATCCAGTAAATAGGACAAATATTTACAGAACGTTGCTTTAAATACCTACAAGGGCGGAAAGTGGCTCGAAGAAGAGGTCATCAATAAAGTTCCGTTCGAGAGAAACGTCCGATTCGATATTGCAATCACAAATGAGGCAAACGCATTTCAGGTAAGCCTACTGCATCTTTAGATCTTTAGAAAGAAACAATTGAATCCTTCCAAACTATCAATAATTTTGTAGATCTTCGTGAACGGAATCCACTTCGCCTCTCACATCCATCGTACGTGCTCTTCTAACATCAACCTACTCGATATTCAAGGAGTTCTCGATATTGATGTATTATCTAAATAAATCAAATAAAAACGTGTAATTGTGCAAAATGTTTTGCAATGATGTGCTGTGCCGCAAACAATCTTGAAAATTATACAGAAGAGAAAAGTTAATTTGCGAAGATTTGAGCAACAAGTTTTCAAATGGAAGTTACTTCAGTTCAATTCAGTACAATTCAGTACATCACTACTAACAGTTTGTTTCCTGAACTCGTTGTAGTTGTATCCATTTCTATTGAAAAAATGCTCGAAATATGTGACGAATTGTGCATTGTTTCTAACTTCTTGATCCTTGCTGCTGATCTTTTCAAAAGTACTATATCGGCTGTCTTTTGGCTCAAGCGCTTTTACAACTCATCTTTTTCGTAAAGGCGCCGTCTATAAAGCCGAGAAACTTCAGCATCTTTCCTGGATGATCGAGATGATTCCGATGCTTTTCTTCACTATACTGTTGTGAACAACCTTCCGTTCAAGAGAAACATCCGATTTGATATTGCAATCACAAATGAAGCAAACGCATTTCAGGCAAGTGTTTAGCTGCTACGAAAATTTAAATCAACAGGCTAATAATCAATACCAACGCAGATATTCATGAATGAGGTCACTTTACCTCTCACATTCACCGCACATGTTCTTCCGACATTAATCTATTCGATATTCAAGGAGTTCTTGGCATTGATGTGCTCTCCAAGTGATAGGACCGATAATGTGCCGTGTTACTTGTGTATCATGAACAAAGCTTGCAAATAGATTCTTGAATGATAATGATATTTCTTTCAGCGCTGAAAGTTACAGATAAAATGATTAAAGACGATCAATCAGAGTTAATCGAGTCGAGGATCAATCCTTGCAGAATGCCAGACCGAAGAAGCACAGTCCTCCGTCCATTCCTCCAGGATGACCGTTAGCTCTGAATTTTTTTAGTAACAATAGCACACTTGGAGAGTTTTAGAACAATTCATGAGTAAGCGGAGAAATATCGAAAGATGTTGACAAAACCAGCAAACCTGCAGCACTCGTCTCTCTCACGGGGGATTCTCGGGCAGACTTCGTCACATGCCTGCACTCGGGTTGCACGGACTTCTGAATTTCGAAACTGTTTATCTTCTAGGGGTGCCTGGTCTAAATTATTGGCGAATCGAGTGAAAAATCACGTACCGACTTGGACCATCAACGTAACAATGAGGAGAACGAAGAAGACAACCTTGGCTGACAGCATCTGAATTATGGGGTTATTCTAGGCAGGAAAGGAATGAATAAGGAGAATGAGCTGGATACAACACCACAGAATCCTGCTGGTTTTATACCCGAAATGTTTTCCCGAAACTGTGCGTAAACAGGCAAACGATTATTCCATTTCGGGGATTAATGTTTACCCGAACTTGTGATTCACCGACCGATTCAATGGTCTGTGTACTACTAGTTCTCTCGAAATAGTTTTGCCCCGCTATTTTTTGAGTAGAAGTCACTGGATGTTTACGGGGAGTATCCGATATTTGCCCACTATCAATGGCTGATTTTGTTATCCATCTTTCATGATCAAGGTTTCAAGGCACACAAATGACGATTTATGACAGGCAAAGAACCATCCTCGAATTTGAATAATCGCTCACGATCTCCCAATGGTGATGGACGTCAATTTCGGGATAGTCATTGGTTTCCCAATTTGAGCCATTGTTCAAGTATCACAACTGCTGAGTCGAGTGACCGAGTACATACAAATTGTTGCCAAAAAATGATTTTAAAAAAGACATTCTTATTCTAATCATCTCACATGAACTAACTTTCCCTTGTCTCCATCGATGTCAAAACTGATTTCTCCTGCTTGTCGCTCAAAATAGATTCCGATTTTGGGTCAACAACGATCAGAATAAGCGCTCACGTTATCCTGTTGACTAGGAGAAAACCCTATTGAACGATTGGTATAAAATGTATCAGTTTTCTATTGTCGCATCCTTCCCATTTCTCACTTCCTTCAAATGTCAGCCAAACTCCTCATCGTCCTTCTCTTTCTCGCCCTTGCGGCCGTTCATGCTGGTTAGTTTAATTAATATTTAAAGAAGTCTAGGCACGACCAAAAAGTGGGGAGTCCCACCACGCAAAAACGCCGCCCATCCCTTGAATTACGGTAAAAATCTTGGCAAATAGCCAAAATTACGAAATCCTTGATTTTCATTAAGGATCTAGCCCGGGGGGCGTAGTACCTCTCTCCCAGAGGGTTGGCTACCTCTCCCTCAAAGGGTTGTCTACCTCTGTATTACAGGCCTGTCTACCTGTATACCATTATTTTAATCAATACTGTGTTATTACCATATTTCCGTCGCTGTTAATTGATTATTATCGGATCATTTATGATTTGCTTACTTACTTTTACATTATTGTTTATTTTTATATCGTTATTTATGGCCTGGTCACTAGTGTTCTCTACCGGGACTATAGCCAGGCCAGGTGCTCACTGTTTTGCACTCTCGAATCCCTTCCGTTTTCTACCAGCCTTTTCCTCCTCTCTTAAACAGTCGTTTGGTGTTCCTCTTCGATTCAATTTTGCAACTCTTTTAAAGCCATTTAACACCTTTTTTTTCAGCCTAGCTTCTTTATCGTCAGGCGAATAGCGAATGCTCCGAGGGACGACGATGGAATGCGTCGACATCACACAATCGCGTAATTTCTTGTCTGGACTACACAAGAAAGTGAGTGTGCTTCTCTCTAATCGAGTTTATGGTTCATGGAAATGCTCCTCAGGGTTTCCTCAGTAGCAACGAGTATGCTATCGATTGCGGTGCTGGAATTGGAAGAGTCACAAAGCACCTGTTCCTCCCTGCATTCAAAAAGGTGTCTCATTTTTTTCGATTCTCTTTTTTCTCTTTCTCATTATTATTTTATTATCAATATCATTTTCCAATGGGTCCGTTTCTTATAACTATACACGTTCAGGTCGATATGTTGAACTGGTGAAGGAGCTGGTAGAGAAATCGGATTCCTATTCGACTCCAGGATTCCGTCCCTGAGAAGGGGAGGTTAGTTGTTTTGCGACAATTGACTCATTTCAATGTGATATTTAAATAAAGGTACGATCTGATCTGGATTCATTGGATGTCTGGGCATCTGACTAATCGCGATTTCACGGATTTCTTCATTCGATGCAAGGTAATATTTATCAATTCTTATACTCCTTTTCATCATTTTATCGGAGAAACA
>LS561837.1:428730-455294 GCA_900490775.1 Pristionchus maxplancki
CTACGGGTTATACTGTTTGGATAGTCGTGACGCGATAGTTATTCCAAGCGTAGGTTTAGCTAGAAAATGGTGTGGGAAATGGCTCACATTATTCTTTCGAAACCGCCTATCCTTATGCCTGACGAGAGAGATCATCTAGTCATTTGTTTTCACGAACTATTGTTATCGAGGATTGTTTTGTCCCTCTTACTAAACACGACTAGCGTCCTACCGGCCGCTAGGCCTCCGGCGGCCCCTGCCGGGGGCGGGGGGCTCGCTACGCTCGCCCCATTTCGCTACGCGGTCGGCTTGCGCCCTGCGGGCGCGCGCCGACCGCTCCGCTAGAGGTGCGAGACGAAGAATGACAGGGCGCGAGTCTCACTAATAGGATTATTTGCGCCAGATTCTGTCGCCAAGAAAATATCGAAACGCGTCTATATATAGGCGATAATTGCAGTGAGCTGAGGATTCAAAGCAATGGAGATTGGATAATGCAGTCGGAGAGAGCGACAATGGAGTAGAAAGGACGAAGAAACTCCAATGAAGACTATAAGCATAGGCATAGTTTGATTGTAGCACCATATCGATTTGATTGTATTTTGCATTGTTGTATTTGAAGGCTAATAATAAATATTCAGTACCAGCGAAGATCTTATTTCTCGCATAAGTTGATATGAGACTGAAGAATCGTAGGCATGGCGGAGTTTATAATTTTTTTTGTTCTTCTAAAAATGATAGCAATTCCCCTAGAGAAGACATGTAAATTTTGCAAGGATTAGATCGACAGGCAAGAAGATAGTCAAAGTATCTCGATGTGGCCAGACTTTTGTGTAATGTGAATCCTGTCTCATTAACTTATGTTTGGCTTACGATACAATAACTTATGTTTTTCTTGTTATTGGCAATAATCGTGCCCGAAACAGTAATCGTAGTCTGGCTTGGTCAGAGCGCGCGCGTTTTGTCTGTATGTATACTATCCAGATAGGCTGCCACACATCCGCCCTTGTGGCCTAGAGGTGAGCGTGCTTGTCTCGAGCGCGCTGTCCCGCGGGTTCGATTCCCGTACCGTGCATTCATCTATTGCTTCTTTTTCGACTAACTCTTTCAATCAATCGATATCAATCAATATCGACCAATTCCCCTGCGCTCATTGCAAATCTTTGAGTTACCGTAGCGGGCTTCATTAGCATCTCTAGCACTTCGGATAAACGGATCTGTGATCGAGTAACCGTCCTCTATCAAACTACGCTTCCAGTTTGTAAACCAAAATGGTCGTGCCCAACCTTCTTTAATAATAAATAATAAGCAATAATTAATTAATAATAATAGAGTGCCAGTCCGGCTCGTTCGTCGCTGCTTGCAAACAGGTCTGCCCGAGAACCCAAGCGGAGCGAAACGAGTGCTGCAGGTTCACTTTCAGTTGCTCCAGAGTATCGTAGTTTCGCCCCGAAAAATGTGAATTGCAGAGCACACGGATACAACGGAGGCATGGACCAGGCCTGGTGCAACCCGGTAGTTGGAGCAGTGGCGTATTGCAAGAGAAAAAAGTCTCATCTTCTTCTCGCTCTGCGATAACCGTTCACATAATCTAATTTATCACAATAAATAAATAATCGAGAAAATTGATAGAAACGTCAAAATGATGTCAATTGTATCTGAATTGGAGATCTCCGAGTTGTTTTTTGTTCTTGAGGTCAAGTGCAACGACATCCTCTAGACAGCCAATGATCTAAAAAGCGAATGAAAAACCACTCGAGTGCAATTCAAATCACCTTTGCCAGCTTGAGTTCCTGCCTCATCTTCCGCTCTTCTTCAGATATTTGTGTATTCTTTTCCTTCAAAATCATCCGATTTCAAATCGTCCTCCTTTTCAAAATATCTAGTACCTCAATTAACGCGATGAAGAAGCTCGCATAATAGAGAGCGCAGTGTGGATAGATGAGATCCGACAGGAACAGCAGCTAAATATCATTTACGCATCGTTCTACTTAGTTTCGAAAACCGTTTCCAGCGAGTATGGCGGTTCGGCGCCATCAAGATGCTCCATGAGACTAGTGTACATCTCCTCGACGAGCATCGGCGTTGAGGCGCGTCTGAATCACGCCGAGAGAAAAAAATGATTGGAAGATAGGTTTGGAGTTACCTGTCCTCCGCCGTCAGCGACGAAATGGCAATTCTGTGGAGATCCTCCACGCCGACGCCGAGGTGCGTGCACTGAAACGAACTTCACAATCCTGTTGGCAGTTATAAATAGAAATGTATGGCTCTCATCTAACCTGCCAATCAATAATAGCTGTAAGATCCCCAGTATCCTTATCAATGAGCACATTAGGAGGGTGAAGATCTGAAATAATCACGCTCAGCAACACATAAACGAACGAAGCACTGGGATATCGTACCCGCATGCACAATCACCGGCCTGAATCCCATCTGTTTCTGCAGTGTCGAGGCGATATTCGCTCCGTAATAAACGGGCAGCAGCAGATCAATCTTCTCCATCAAGACTTTAGTATTTTTCGAGTTGTCAATGGCAAGAATGCGCTTGAATGTGGAGTTGTAGGCCTCGAACGTGAAGATATTGGCTAAATTGCCGAAGAAGTCCTTCTGCAGCACTAATGCCGTTACTTCTTTCTTGATTGAGCAAGCTTGAAGCTGCCCGAGGGCTCGGGCAATCTAAAATATGAGGCCGTCCGCCTAAGGTTCAACAAATGGTTGGAACAGGTAAAAAATCGAGATGTCTGAAAAGTTGGCCCTAGGTGTTATTTTTGACCCTGAACACGCTGGTGAGGTCGATTTCGCAATATGTCCCCTCCGCGCTCCAGGAGGGGCACCCCCCATTTTGGCCAAATTCGTTTTTTTTGATGTTTTTTCGTCGGGGAGTGGTCAAAATGGTCTGAAATCATGAAGTTCTGGTCAGAATTTCGAGCTCTTTCGAATGAAATTATTGAAACATGATGAAAAATTTCGTTTTCGAGGAAAAAATGAAAAATTAAAGGGAAAAAGTGCGAGCGCTAAAATCTCTAGAGTAGAAAGAGCTCGCTCCCCCGATCATTTTGCGCTATTGGGTGACTTTTTTAGATGAGCCTAAAGTTATTTTTTACCGATTTTAGTGAAAAGTCGAAAAATAAAATTTTCAGATACCTCTCGTTATGGTGCTCATTTTGAAGAGCTCGTCGAACTGATCATTTCTTATATTGAACATTTTTTCTAAAAACCTCTCTATCAAAAGTTACAAGTTTCGAAAAAACGTTCCTCGGCCATTCAGTGAAAATGATAACTTTCGCCTATCATAACTATTGATAGAGAGGTTTTCAGGATAAATGTTCAATATAAGAAATGATCAATTCGACGAGCTCTTCAAAATGAGCACCATAACGAGGGGTATCTGAAAATTTTGTTTTTCGACTTTTCACTAAAATCGTAAAAAATAACTTTAGGCTCATCTAAAAAAGTCACCCAATAGCGCAAAATGATCGGGGGAGTGAGCTCTTTCTACTCTAGAGATTTTAGAGCTCACACTTTTCCCCTTTAATTTTTCATTTTTTCCACGAAAACGAAATTTTTTCATCATGTGTCAATAATTTCATTCGAAGGAGCTCGAAATTCTGACTAGAACATTATGATTTCAGACCATTTTGACCACTCCCAGGCGAAAAAACATAAAAAAACGCGAATTTGGCCAAAATGGGGGTGCCCCTCCTAGAGCGCGGAGGGGACATATTGCGAAATCGACCTCACCAGCGTGTAGAGGGTCAAAAATAACACCTAGGGCCAACTTTTCAGACATCTCGATTTTTTACCTGTTCCAGACCCCCGTTGAACCTTGTTGATCCTTACGCAAACGGCCTCATATATTTTTAAAAATAATTAAAAATGGAATTTGGCCACCTGTCTAGCATGCTCCACAGAGTGTTTCTCATGAAAACTCATCATTCTCGAGTTCTCTATGTACTCAAGGCAGAGTTGACCGGTGGCTCTGTTCTGAAATATTTTTTACTTCTTTTTCTTGAAATACGCATCAACGCCATCTTCCACTCGATTCCCGAAGTACTTTCTCGGTATTGTTCGACATTTAAATTCCTCGAAGAACTCGTAGGCGGCTATTTCTCTGTTGTGAACCTGCGGGAAATTTAATAATTGTGATCAAAATCGGATAGCGAAAGAACCTTGTTAATCGACCGCTCCATCTCTTCCCAATCCTCCTCGGAATAGTCGAACATTTTCTTTTCCTCGGGCATGGAATCATTGAGTCGATGGAGACCAGCGGAAGAGGGCATCTGGAGTGCAAATCGATAGAAATCTCCCAAGAACTGTTGTACGCATCACCTTGAGTACAACAGTTTTTGGAAGCTTTTCCTCCGGTGCAGCTCCAACCCAATCGCACGTTATGAGTGCGCAGCACGAGTTGTAACCCTGTGTGTGATGATAAGGAATGCACGAGAGAATGGATAAAAAGAGAATGCTCACATTTCCTTCACCAATATCGAGTGCGGCTCTGTTTGGACCAAGCGTCGCATCAGTAGAAAATGCATTTCTGATGAGCATATTCGAATAAATGACAGAAAATCATATTTTTACCTGAGATTCTTCTCGAAATCGGTCCAAGACACAGAAGTATCTAGGATACACTCGCTATCCTGTTGAGACATGATCCTGCAAGGCGTAGTTGGAAAAAAACATTTATAAAAGTGATAGAGACTGGTTCAATTGAAAGCAATAACGGCTCAACAACGACCATGTTGCGAAGGTTGTGCCGATTGTCCCTTATCAGCACACGTCAAAGAAGAAACCGTGATATTCATGATGCAGTGTGCATTGGCCTCGATGAGTAAAGCATTCCCCACAGCAATTTTAGTATTTCCATGGAACCAAAAAATGGGGTATGTATTTCATAATGAGAAAATATCAATGCAGTGTGTGAATGAATGAGTAATCTGGACAATTCGTGAAGTCAATCGTCTCAATCGGACGAAGTCTTTAATTGTACTTCAGTGTCTGGCTTAATCTTTCGGCGTACATGATCTTGAGTTGACATCGCTTAATTGAGACGTATGAAGGACACACGGAAAATAGTGAATCGACCTTGGTCGCATCTTTTATCACTCGAATGCTACGTTCAATCTCGCACAATCTTAGTCTCTCGTTTGTTGCTATGATGTTCATCAAAGATCTCTGCATTTTCTTCATCGTATTCATGATGGCAGTGCAAATCGGTACGTGACAACAAGATTCTGAGCTTTCAACATATACTTTTGGCAGAATCGCAGCGATCAACCTTCGATGGAGTTCCAGTCGCGGCTTGCGACGTCACGTGCGCGAGGATTCAGAGGGGGAGGGACGAGTGCTGCAGGTTCGCTATTATTATTATCCAGACTTTTCATATTTATTCTCGTTTTCAGGGCACACGGATATCGAAGAGGCAATATGGCCGGTATTTGTGCGGTCAATAAGGTCGCCTTCTGCAGAAAGTGAAGGCTTCAACTATCTGCGTCGGCATTTTCCATTGTTCCGCACTCATTGTTCCTTTTATTGTGCTATTAGCGTTTCGTTTTTCTGTTATGCTCAGTGATTGTTCAAGAGCGATATCAATATCGTCGATGCAAGTGTTGTACTAGATACGATTCCCACATGATGTGTCAATTCTGCTATAAAGAAAAACACTTGCACGCTTCATACAAACATTCTCCGTTTCCTCTCATCATCACTTGTTTTCGAACATTGTTCCTCTCACATGAAGTCCATTCTGCTCCTACTCGTCCTTTTCGTCGTTCCTCTAACTGTGCATGCCGGTATTTCATCGAATTTTAATTATTCCGATATCTTTTTATTTACATAATTATTCGTTTTAGCCGCGAAACACGGTTCCGTCCCTGCGTGTGATCACATATGCAATCTGAAGGCAAATCCTGGAGATGAGGAATCTGAGCCACTAAGACAAAGCGACCATTGCTGCAGGTTTGATAGTAAACCAACAAAATAAGTTATTTTTATCAACTATAAAAATATTTCAGAAGCAATGGCTATGAGGATTGGGGTGGGTGCACAGATGGGAGATCCTATTGTTCGACCCATGATCCTGATGCGCCAGAGAATCAACCGCTTGGTGAATAATTGTTTCGATCACTGTGATTCACTGGTTGAATTGATGAGGAAAATCCAAAGCCAAAACACATGTTATTTTTTAAAGCAGCACAAGCATTGCACATGAGACGTTCAAGAACTCCTTGTTACATTAGATCAATAATAGCCTTCGACTAATTGTTTCTGCAGAACGCCTTGAAGCGGAAACATTTCCCCTCGTCCATTCCCTTGCGATATCCGCGCGATCTGAAATACAACACTTTCTTATTTTAGCAAATGCTGAAGCAAAAACTAGGAATTGATCACAAATGGCAAAAACAAACCTGCAGCACTCATGTCTCTCCCTCTCCACTCGATCGCACACCTCGTTGCAGTCCCACACGTATGTCGTGTCTAAATTATTATAGATTTTTTTCGAAAATAATAATTTGGAAATTCTCGCCCTTCGCCACAGCCGCAGCTACGAGGAAGAAGAAGAAGAAGATTAGGAATTTCGATGACATCTGTGATAGGAGAGACGTGAATTGCAACGAACCTAAGCTGAAGTTCGTGTTCTCACTTTATACCGAACACGCAACCACGCCCCGAGAGGTCACGGCTGTTTATTTCATTTCTCGTTTTGCTAACAGACGTTCACAAAAGGCCGCTACGCAGAATGGTGAATAGCAATGCACATGCGTTCCAAATTAAAATAACAGATGAAAATGGGATGAAGCCAATCCTTTGGCGCATCGAACTTCTAACTTCCGGGTTGCGACTGAAGTTATTCAATACTGCTCTACTTCCTCTGGAATGCACCGTCCATCAGCTGCAACCCGCCGACATTGACGTCATCGCCGCACTAATCATCGTCAGAGACAAACAACAGCGTGGTGCTTCAATGAAGTGCAAAAATAAAATATTAGAAAATGATCTTTGGTCATCTTTGGTCTTTAGTTTCGTAAAACTGTGCAGTGCCATTATCGGTGTAAACGTCAAGCGTGGTCGACCGTTCCAGCCGACTGTAAAATCGCATTGATTGTGGAAACAACTTTGCCTTTACCTTTGGCCTCTGACCTTTGATGCGCATGCGATTCTAGCCTGGAAGAGTCGTATAAAAGCAATTGTTGTCGAGCGATAACGAGTCGAGGGCGCGTTAAACGAGGCTTCGTCTCATTGCAAGGATGCTGAAGACATGTGAGTTGTAAACTCTTTGAAGAAATGATCAGGATCACAAAAAATAATTAAACAATATTAATAAATATTATTCAGTTTGCTGCATTGTCGTTGCACTTGCTGCAGTTGCGCTCGCGGATGACATGAAGGTTACACTAGTCGGATTTCGAAAACCTAATTTCGAATTTGTAGGATTACGGCATTCCCAACTGGTCATGCGATGCAGAACTCATGAAGAAGTGAGATTACATTTGCAATTTGTACTATTTGATCATTTTACTGCAGTTGACCTTGCTAAAAGTGCATCTGATTCCTTCCTTTGCAGGAGTAAGAACACCCCGAAGAACGTCCATCAGCTGCGACCCGCCGACATTGACGTCATCGCAGCACTCGGAGACTCGTTGACGGTGAGAAATTTTTATATTTTAGAAGTAAACTCATTTTCAAAAATGAAGAGAACTAGTACATTTTTCGACAGTCTGTTCATGTTCTAATAGCGTTTGTAAGTTTGCAGCAATTTTGTAGTCCGCACCGCTCTTTGATTGCATCTCGCCGCAAAGTCAGCATGCTTCTTCTCTTATCAAGCCATCAACAAGCATGGCGTATTGCAATGACGTCCAGAGTAGATCAGAGATTGGGTAGAGTGTGCGCAGGCCGACGCCTTTTCCGAAACGTCGCACTGTCAAAATTGTAACAAGACTGCTTTCAGGCTGCAAACGGCGCCGGAGCAGTCGTGAATGACGCTGTTGCTGTACTTATTCAGTACAGAGGTGCGAACTACATCGATTTACAATATTTGGGCACATCGTTGATGTGCAAAACTGTATCCAAGTCTGTAATGAAACGCCCAATAAAAGACGTGTTGATAGCCGTCATAACAATTTTATGGCAAACAGCAACGTGTCAGCATTCTCGATGTTTGACGTCGGTGCGAGGCTACGAAGAAATTTTGGTTGACGCCCAAATAAATCTTCCGAACAGCGAAAATTGAGCATAATCTTGACGTTCAGGTCTGGCATTCGGAATCGGAGGAGACAAGACGCTCGATGAGCACGTCACTCTTACCAGTGAGTTCGTCACTGAGCAATCGTCTGACTCTCTCATTTCACAATGCTCTCTCGTCAGCAAGAAAGGCGAGAGAGTATAGAAAAACGAGAGAGTGCGATCATTCCTCTCGTCACTATACGAAAACCAAAACCAGAAAGTAAGAATTATTGTTTGAGACGTCCTTCGCAAGTTCAACCCCAACCTCTTCGGATACTCCACCGGCACTGGCTCAGCGAACGTGTGGAAGGTGCGTGTGGTGTGCCTTTTACAAATCGTCGCCTGTCGCTTTTCAGACAGCGAAGTTGAACGCGGCCATTCCGGGCGCTGAGACGAAGGATCTCGTTGGACAGGCCTACGACTTGATCAGGCGAATGAAGGATCATCCGGAAGTAAACAACGACAAAAACAATAACAACAATAACAATAACAACAACAACAGGTGGACTACGACAACTCGTGGAAGCTCGTGCACATATTCATCGGCGGCAACGACATCTGCAACTGGTGCGACCACCCTGATGTCAGTTTGAAAACGGCTGCGAAACTTTCATAAATCCCCTTATTATTAGTCAATGTTATGTAGAGAATGAGTGAAACTCAACCATTCTTTAAGGGAAGATTATGATTTTCTCTGTGGTGGATAGTCGCATGCTGACTTACTTCTCTTCTCAGGTGGAATCGGAGAACAAATTCCGCGACAACATCGGCGCCGCCGTGCAGGTGCTAAAGGACAATGTGCCCAAGTGAGTTTGTAAATAAATAAAAAATAATAAAAAATAAATAAATAATAAATAAATCTTTAAAAATGCAGAACGATCGTGGTGCTCGTCGGCATGCTCGATCTCTCGCTCCTGCGTCAGATCGACAAGGGAAAGTACTTCTGCGATGCGCTCCACACGTAAGTCAGTTTGCAATCCACTGGAATACAGTAACCACGCGAAATTAAATCAGTTTGCGATAAATCGCGGAAATTGCTCAATTTTGCAGCTTCGAGTGCCCGTGCGAGCGCGAGCTCGACTTCCCGGATTCCGACATCAGCGCGCAGTGCAAGAAGTACATGGTGAGTGGTCAGAAATCAAAGATTAAACCCAGAGATCAAAGACCAAACCCAGAGATCAAAGACCATCCTCTTCAGGCGACCGAGCAGGAGCTGCAGGACGGTCGCTTCGACACCACCGACGACTTCACGCTCGTCATCCAGCCATTCTTCGAGGAGATCAACGTACCGCCACTCACGGTGAGTGAATACTTTGAAGTTTGTAGAGAATAATGTCTATTCTCATTATTAATTAGTATTCAAGGAAATCGTGATAATTCGTCAGAGTACTCAAATTTTTTGTCGAAAAAGTGGTTAGGATAATGGAAAAGGGTTTTTTCCTAATTTCAAATATTTGCAGCCCGACGGCGAGCCGGACCTCTCCTTCTTCGCGCCCGATTGCTTCCACTTCTCCGCCTATGGTGAGTTAGATACTTCTGATCAATTTCCCCTCCCTACAGTAATCCTAAAATTGACAGAATAGGGAAAATTACGTAGAATTGTGATCCCGATTCTGAAGGACATACCTCAGACCACGCTCAGCTCTTGATCAGGGCAGTACCCGGCCTTATCGGTGTTCGCCCAGAAAGGGAAACGCTTTGATTTTAGTTGCAACTTTACAATCTAATTTTCCTCAGGCCACGCCGTCGTCGCGAAGACCCTGTGGAACAATATAATCCAACCGGTCGGATCGAAGGATAAATGGGCGAATCTGACTGATCTGAGCCAGCCCCTGGCTTGTCCTGATAAGGTGAGAAAAACGTTTTGGTAGAAATTATCAACGCCTCTTTTTCATTCAGCATGTTATCAAGTTTAGTATAGAAGCATTATTGATTGAACCAAGTTACCTCGATTGATCTTTGATCTCTCTCCATTCCAGGCCTGCCCCTTCATTCGAACGACCAAGAACAGTGCCGACTGCTCCAAGTACATGTCACCGGCTGCCTAATTTCCCAAAAAAGACATTAATTACAGTACAAATATGTGAATAAAGCCTCAATGACACTTTTTCCATTTGATGCTGTTGTTGCTCAGACCGTCTTGCTTTCTTATGAATGGGCACTGGCGGGCCTTCCCTTTCAACCTATTGCGACATGCGGTCAGAGATGAAAGGATGAGCCTCTAAAAGCAACTCGAGAGTTGCACCGTCCCTTCTTTCTTCTCCGGGTTTGCTAGCCCCCTCGTGTTATTGGATACTCACTGTTTTCACACAAAGAAACTGGAGTAAACGGTCTGACTCTCTCCTATGCCGTTGCTCTCTCGCCAGCCAAAGCAGAGAAGAGAGAAAAGAAAACCAAGTGATGTTTTTCCTCGCGTACTGTGTCCTCACTTTGGGTGCAATAAGTCAGACTGACGTCAGATGGCAACAAGACCCTTCTCCTTTTGTTGCCTTCATCCCTTCACATTCGTTTTTCTACTTTTTTACCATAACGCCTATGTACATTTTTGCATAATTTCAGACATTTTAGAGCCAAAATGGACCTGATGTTACTTCTCTTGCAAGACAACTCCACTAATTCGACAGAATTGCAGCTGACTGATGAGGAATCTGCTGGTTTGCACTTTTTTGCCTTATAATATTTGAATCTCGTCGTTTTTGTTGTTACAAATTCAATAATGTTGCAGCGGTCACGCCAATTTCGATGTTCATCATTGCCATGAAGACTTCCCTGCACACAACGTGCGCCATTTTCACTGCGAGATCGGACAATTTCTATCATGTAAGCACTTTTTTTTGATCTCGGACAGCAGAAAAATGATGATTCCAGTGGTTTGCCCCTATCTTCACAGCAGAAGCCGTCGTTAACACGCTGCTCTTTGTCTACGAGTTCTTGTTCAATTACTATTTGGAATTGCTCAGCGAGGTTTGCATTATCAGCTGGCTAAAAAGTTTATTTCATCCCTCTCTAAACCTATTTGCAGTCCTTCTGCAACCTTCTCGTCCACGAGATGCACTTTCTCAGTAGCAGTATGATCTTTCTCTATGTGGTTAGTCTGTCTCTTTCCCGTTTCTTTCACGAGCGTCGAGAAATCAACAGGCCTGAGAATTCTTTGCTTTCAGTGGGCCATCTACTACTTTCTGTTCCAAGAAAACGAGTACAGAGTGCACCCATTCGCGTTCTTCATATTTTCGCTCTTCATGGTCGTTGCAATGGTGCGTTTGTGAAGAAAAAAAAGTCACGAAAGATGAGTTTGTAGAGTCGATGAAACTTTTAGGCAGCCTCAATCATTGATGCGGTCCTTACTAATCCATCCATTTGTAAGACCAAAAACTTCAGCGGATTCGCCTTTGTGGGTTCACAGCAATAACAATAACAATAATAACAATAACAATAACAATAACAATAACATGAGCAGGTCTACATGATAGCCGCTGCAATCGTCGTTTATCTGTCGTTTCTCGTGTTGATCGGGTGGTGTGCATGTGGATTTTTTAAAATTAAATTATTTATTAAATAAATAATAAATATAACATTGAAATAATACCGAACTGCAGGCGCTTCGCACTCTGACAATTCCGATAAGCGCACATGGTTCATCGTTCTATTCACAGCCGTTGGTGTGAGAGTGCTCGGTCTTGGTTAGTGATTTTCGTTCATTTTCATGATATCGTTCACAATGACATTTTCAGAAGTCTTCACGCATCACTTCATCTCTCAACTCACCGCGTATTGCATGATTGCGGTTCGAACAATCTCACTCATCTATCCGATTGTGTTTCTGTTGGTAGCAAAGGGAAGGCTGGTCAGACACTATCGGATTCTGTCGGGGTCGGAAATTGATTGAGTTTCACTGAATTGATCAGCCCTTCCACTGTAAATAACTCAGCTTGTCATTGTTTCCTGTTCCTAGTAAATATCGCGATAAAGACAGCTAAAGGCAGTTCTTTCCGTATTTCATCCCAGTATTCTCCTCACCTCTCCGTGCTGTCGCAAATTCTCATTTTCAACGGAAAGGAATGGGAACAACAGTTTTCTTGTCTTCTATGATCTATCGCCAGTCAGTGAGAAAGAGAGATTGCCCGAGAGCCGGAAAGTGTTTACTATGGTCCCGATCAGTTGTGACAATGGGCAATTTGTCACTGGCAACTGAGCAGGGCAGAGTCGAATTGGAGAAGCCATTTTACGAATACTTCTACTCAGCCTTACCTTCTCAAGCATGTTTCTAAAAATAATAAATACTATTTGATTAGCAGTTCGCTCATTCCCGATGGACGTCTTTCTGCTCATACAGGATAATTCCACAAACTCGACAGTCTTGCACGTTAGCGAAGCGGATATGACAGGCATGTTTGATTATAGATACCTTATACAAAAAAACTGAATTTCAGTGATCAAACCGATTCTGATGGTCATCTCCACTTTTCGCATTTCATTGTACGCGACATGCTCGATTCTAACAACGAGATCAGATAACTACTACCAAGTGAGACTGAGAGTCAATTGGGGGTCATCACTCATTTGCTAGTTTCCCATCTGGAATAGGCAATGCGCACATGCAGAAAATTTAGTTTAGAAAGCCACAATGAGCGTTGACTCGATTATCTCGAATTGGCCTTATTGCAGTGGTTTTCTCCCCTCTTCACAGCGGAATCAGTCTGTCACACACTGTTCTTTATCTACGAATTTCTACTGAATTACTATTCCGAATGGCTAAATGAGGCAAGCAATTGGTTTGAAAAATTAAAATAATTGAATATGACGCCGTTTGCGAGAGAGTCGCGCAGATCCGACTGGATCTGGCACAGCTCAAAAAGATCGATTCTCTGAAACTCCCGGTTTTGGGGTTTTCAAGGGTGCTGAAGACGATGGGCATACTCATTTTTCATATTAAGCCTCCGTCGGCTCCAGATGCCGTCACGTCGAAAACGGTTTTTGCAAAATCTCTCCGTCCACGAGGTCGCTAAAATTACGCGAAAATTCCTCCCGGGGTGGAATTTCATGCTGATCACGCCTATCTAATTCATTTTTCGTGAATTATTAAAATAATTTTTAAAAATTGAACTTTTCACAGAGTGGAAAGTAGGCTTAGCTTTCGACATAGATCGAACCGGCTTGACGAGAGGATTCCAAATATATAATATGAGCCAAAACAACCTCCGCGTTTTTGAGATTGGAGTGGAATAGTGAGTTGAAATTGTCTGAAAAGTGAGGTATGGGCCCTTCCTTTCACTCTCGCATCCCTTCTCTCTCTGCGCTCTCTCCTTTCCCCGTGCTCTCTCGCCAAGCCACTGGGTATGATGTGCGAGGAAGCGCCTAGAGAGACAGGAAAAGGGCTGATCCCTCTCTTTTCAGACAATTTCAACTCACCATTCCACTCCAATCTCAAAAACGCGGAGGTTGTTTTGGCTCATATTATATATTTGGAATCCTCACGGCAAGCCGGTTCGATCTATGTCGAAAGCTAAGCCTACTTTCCACTCAGTGAAAAGTTCGAATTAAAAAAATTAATTTAATAATTCGCGAAAAATGAATTAGATAGGCGTGATCAGCATGAAATTCCACCCCAGGAGGCATTTTCGCATAATTTTAGCGACCTCGTGGATGGAGAGATTCTGCCAAAACCGTTTTCGACGTGACGGCATCTGGAGCCGACGGAAGCTTAATATGAAAACCGAGTATGTCCATCGTCTTGAGCACCCTTGAGAACCCCAAAACCGGGAGTTTCAGACAATCGATCTTTTTGAGCTGTGCCAACCCTTGCTCGACTCTCTCGCGAACGGCCTCATATATAATAAATGCAGATGTTTTGCAACATGCTCGTGAATGAGGTGCATTTCCTCAGGAGTAGCATGATTTTCCTCTATGTGGTGGGCACTTTAGGCTTCTAAATTGCAATATCGATTGGTGATTTATTGGCTTCCAGTGGGCAATCTTCTATTTTCTCTTCCAAGACGATAATCACAAAGTCAATCCATTCGCGTTCTTCATTTTCTCGCTTTTCATAGTCATTACAATGGTGATTTTTTAAAGAAATTATCCTTCCGAGAGCTAGAATTTTGAAATCATTGAATGCCAGGTTGCGTCAATTATTGATGCGGTTGTCAAGCAAGAATCTGTTTGCAGCACATGGCATTTTAGCGGATTCGCTTTTGTGAGTTTATGAACAGATTACATATTTACTGGACTGACAAAAACAAAATTCGATTTTCGAAACACAGTGCTAGCAATCATTTCTTTCTTCAATGTTCATACACCGGTTCCCCATACATTGCACGTCTGCGATTTCAATTCGAATTGTCACAACTTTGACTGGATCACTCTCCACTTAATGATTTTTTTCATAGTGTTTTACGAATTTGATGAATTGCTGCGGTGTCTAAATTCATCGAGTTCAGCAAGACAAACAAAGATTTTTTTAGTAATAATTAATATTGCACAGGTCTACATGTTCGCTGCAGCAATCGCCGTTTGTCTCTCGATGCTCGTGCTGATTGGATGGTTCGCATGTGAGTATTCAGCTATTTTTCTGGTCAAAGGACACTAAATCCTCATTTTCAGGTGCCTCTCACAGCGAAAATTCCGATAAACGAACGTGGTTCATCATCTTGTTCACTGCAGTCGGTGTGAGAGTTATCGGACTGGGTAATTCAAAGATTTAATAAATCAATTTAAACGCCTTTTCAGATGTCATCACCCATCATCTCATCTTTCACATGACAGGGTCCTTTCTCATCATGACCCGAGCTATTCCTCTACTTTATCCAATCGTATTCATTCTCCTGACTAAAGGCAAATTGAGCTATAATTACCAACATCTTTCGGGATCCGATATTGACTGAGTTGCAGCATTCTTTCTGGTGCAAATATTCCGCCATTTTTTGACGATTTCACTTTAATCGAATTCTCATGTAAACGCTGTGCACTGATGACAAATTGTGTTTGTTGACCACCGCTATAACATAGAAAACATTTCATGTTTGGCACGAAAACGAAAATAAGACACGGTAAATGTTTGCCGCAACGTAGTGTTGATGCGTGACACTTCTTTCTTGGGAGTCCTTTGAGTAGTGAAAAGGAAACAGCAATATCGATGTCACTAATTGAAAAAAAGTGAGCTACAGAAATCGGAGAAAACCAATTCCAAGGGAAACAGTAACAAAAAGATAATTAATTTCCAAGCAATCTACTCGATAGTATCCGCAGTGCGCTTGTGAACCTCGAAACTACGCACTGTGCACTGAAATCATCAATTTTTTACCAGAATAGATCAAATTTGAAATTTTTGTCAATCAAATCAGTGTTTACCTCTTTATTATGCCGATGACAGACTGTTTTCGACGCACTTATGGCGCCGCATCCGCACACGAGATAGTAGCCCTCCTGAAGTTGGCTATTATTGCACAATCGGATGGTCAACGAACCTTCACTAGACTGCTACTGTGATTTCGCATGATGTGCTCGACAAAACCGGCCATCGTTCTAGGTCGTTTCTGGAATTGAGATCTAATCTATTTTCACTCTGCTTTATCCAGGTTTTAGCCATCTCCAAGTTGTTTTTCGTGCTACTTCTTCTTTAATATTGACTAAATCTCACATCGCAATCGGGAAAGATGCAGTTCGGCGTCTCTACGTCGGCGTCTGCTTGTGGTTGTTGGGATGAGCCTGAACTAATTGGGTTTTCCATCCCGAGTTCCAACGAATTTCAACTGTTTTTGCAAGAATTTACTCACCCGATGCATTTTTCTCCGAGGACGCCTCGGCGTCAGAGCAATCAGCGTGCGCCTGCAACTCAATGAGCTTTTTTCTTTGATTGGAATAGTAAAGTACCTCGGTGATCCTCCGAATCGGCCCATCGCGGATGCGGACTACTGTGAAATTGGAGAGTTGGCACTGTAATGTGATCATTTATCAAGTGAAGTCGCATTCCAAAAAAGGCATTTGTCAATACTGAAAGCCGCAGATGCTAAAATATTCACTCACAAATCGACTGTGGCTGTTCGAGGTGCACATCACTCCGCACTCGCATCTCGCCGCCACGTTCGCCTGGATAAGAGTGTCATTTTTGCCTTTAGGCGACTACTCAGAATACAATCTATCAATGACAATAAGCAACGTATGGCCTTGCAACTCACCAAGTTAGGCGTGGTGTTGTGCTTGCGCTTGAGATGCGAAATCCAGGACGGAAGGACGGCTGTGACGTACTGAAAGGGTCATTTTTCCAGTTTTCTGACCATGTACAATAATAACAACAACAACAATAAAAAGAACAAAATCTCACTTCACATCCTTCTTCGGGGCACTCCAATCCAGTCTCGCTTCTCTTCGAATAATATTCTGATCTTTTCGCTGAATTTGGCTCACAGACGTCTTGTGAAGTTGATTTTCTCTTTCTCTGTTGAGCAGCGAATGAATTCTGAATGGGTACCAACTTATCAACGAATATTCGGGCTTTGACTATGGAAAGCGTGAAATGAAAGTCGAACTCACGTCGCTCTCATAGAAGGCATCTTCTTCCTTGAATTCATCATGGTCGAACAGTTCCGAGATCTGATAGAATAATTATTTGGATAAATACAGCCGGATCACTAAATTGTACCTTGACACGGTCATGAATCGGCTCGCAATCTTCCATGAACTCCTCTTCCTTTGGAGCCACTAATGAAGGAGCAGCGAAAGAAGTGGATGGAACTTCATCACCCTGGATTTCTTGATATTTTCAATGGCAAAGGGGCGTTGTCCTAACGAGCAGTTAATAAATTAGCTTACCATTGAATAGTCCTCTGCCTCAGCTGAGCTTTCATTCGATTCGTCTTTTACGATCTGAGAAATATTTTTATTATTTTTATACAATGATTGACTTACCTCCTCCGTTTGCGTGCTCTGATTTGCCCATTCACTGCTTCTCTTAGGAGATTTCTCGAAATCAGCAATCTTCTCAGTCAATTTGTGTAACGTGGCATGAATCGACTCCATGAGACCGAACAGCAACACTCGAACAGCGTCATCACTGCAATCATAATGATTTATTGAATTGTCATCATTTTCTTCAGTCCAGAGGTCAAAATTGCACTCTAAACCAACTAATAAGAGAGGAAACTTACGAGTTATCCTTCTCGAATCGCATTGCGATCGTCCGTTGCGAGTCCAGCATCATTAGAGCATAACGGACCTCCTGGAAAAAATATGTGTGAGTGCTGGGTGTGGGTGATCGAAACTTGTTGCTTACAATGTGGAAAGGGAGTAAGGAAGAAATTAAGAACAGCTCACATCATTCACGGCGTCTTCAAATAGGATATTGCTCATCGTCTCGATTCCTTTCGCCATGAGAGCGACGAGTCGATCTGTAGACTGTCGAGCCAAGTCGAAACTCTGAAAAGGGTTTTTTTATCCTCTTTATCGAACGAGGTAACCAACGGCAATTGAGGCTCAAAAGACCCATCCATAACCGGCCACCAACGCTGTGTTAGCCAATGTGATTTCAAGAATAAGTGAACTCAACAAGTGGCAACTGCCCCAAAAAATGCCGCAAGAACAATGCGAAGCATTTTCTGTAACTTCGTTGTGACAAATAATGAAAAAACTCACTTTCGTTTTCCATCGAATCACCGTCGCTAACGACGTGTCTGACTGAGCCATTTCTGAATAGAAATTGATGAAGATACAAAATATTGGGTGCGATTTAAAGAAGGGGATTCAAAAATGTCTTGAAAGGATGAGGTAAGACCTTGAACAGTGGACAAATAAGGATCTTTCGGCGAAAAGACATCAATAGTGAATAGAGATAAAAAAATAATGCACATTTTTTTATAAACAAGTAAATCCATGGAAGAGGAAATAAGAGTAATGGCTACTTGATTAGTGAGAGTGCGGAGCTCCGACTCCAACTCTCTTACTGTTACCCTCTCGATTTCTCGGCCCACTATCGCCAATTGAACATTTTCAAATGGGAAGAGTTCGTACAAAGAGCACTAAACAGTATTGTGCCATGGTGAAGTGATAATTTTAAAGCAAGACTGTTGAATTCATAAGACACACTAGCTGCGCTAGCATCGCTCGAGACGGGCCAGCTCACTAGAAGTGGGCCTTCGCAAGCGACTGGCCTCAATAGCTCAGCTAATAGTGTCACTCTCGTCTTTCGAACCATTTATTTTGTTGCGTCGTTTCTATGAATAGTTTTGTTGATTTGAGTCATGCCAGGGGGTACAATTCCTGTATGGATCTTTCCGATTTTTTGACAATACGAGAAGCTCCAACCTATTTCTGCTTTATTTTCCTCGTCCACTAGTAGCCCACTAACGCGTCGTTGCGCAGATCAGGTGCCACTTGCGCACTTGGAGTGAAAGAGCGCGAATGTTTTCTGTTTGAATTGTTGTGATTGAAAATTGTTTTATTTTCGTGAAGATGAATTTCTCTACAGAAATGTTTTACCGTACCTGACTTCATTATCGACATGGCATAAATTGCAGACACCATGAACGATGACGCCATCCGAACTCCAGGCAGTCGTCGTCCTTGGCTTCGGAATCCAAATCAGGTTCGAGACTGGTGAATTGAAAAATCCTATGTATTATTTCGTTTTTCACTTCTCACTGTTTCTGACGAGAGGGGGCGAGATCACGGAAATATAAAAGAATTTATGAGAGAAAGTTCCCATTTTTTACCGAATCTTTTCAGGGCGAGCCTAATCCACTCGTTGACATTGTCGAAATAACGCAGGAGGTGCTTGCTGGGAGGCCCGTGAATGGAACGACCGGAAGGGTGCAGGTCAGATCTTTTTCTACAGCTTCAAGCCATCTTCTATGGAAAAACACGGATTTTCGAAAATATTCGTTCCCATTCCAGAAAAAGCTGCACGAACTCTACCAAGGTCGCCCTCTCTCGATCGATTCTGCAGCTACTGCAGTCAGATTGTCGGCGTGGAGAGACGAGGGAGACAAGGCCCGTCTGGAGACACTCTTCCATTACGGGCTGTGCGAGGCTGTACGTTTTTTTTGAAAATCCAGGAGTTTCAGGAGTCAACAATCGATTTCAGTTCAACTATAACGCGGCCGTGATGTCCGATAAAATAGGAATCCAAGGAGGCGCAATTTCGCATCTGGAAGAGTCGTGCAAGAATAAGGTGAGACAGAGTTATCTTTTGGGCAGACTATATCGTAATCCTTGACAGATACCGTTCAATGTACTGTTTGCAGGCCATCATTCCTGAAATCGGCACTGAGCTTTCCCTTCTTACATACGAAAAACTGGAGATCGAGCGACCAGGGTTTCCGGGAGAGGTGAGCATTTCTGCAATTTCTCCAGAGATGGATGGTCACAATAAAAAAAGACATTCCTGCACACCTCCTTACATCGGCTAATAATGCATTATGTTTAGGGAATCAGTTAAGCTCATTCCACTTTCGCTCAATTGTCCGGGAAATAATAGGATCGCAAGTTATAAATCCACTATTTTAGATAATCGACATGCGCGCAATCGCCGCTACTGTGAATCTCACTGCGAATTCGACGGTCGATCGATGGAGACAAATGGCCAGGGAGATATTAGATAAGGTTAGCGAAACGTTTAATATCCGCGATTCCGCAGTCCAAAACGATCTCAATTAGCTCTTGCACCAGGTAGACAGAGAAAGTAGGCACTTGTCTGAAGGTTTTTTCGAGCTGTAAGATCTCGGAATCTGCGAGACCAAAAACCTCACAGGTGCTCCCGAAAGACGTGCAAGCCGTGTACAGTGCAGCAGCCAAAGCCTCCATGTACTTTCCTCTTCCGGCAGAATTTCTAGACGCCATAGTCCGTGAGTCAATGACATAAGTATTGCAAAACAACAACAACAATAACAATAAAAACAGAAAACAATATCAGAATGCTGTTCGATCTCCTCTGACTTCAACGAGGCCGATGCTGCGACGTTCCTCCCTTCCATTGCAACACACGTGCGAACCGCCCTCACTTTCAAGTTGTGGGTAAATATTCAGAACTCTTGCGCTTCTTTGACAATTGAGGCGAAAATTAAATGAGTTTCACCGATTATCTAAAATTAGAAGAATTAGAAAATTAGAAGAAGAAGAAGAAGCCCCAACATCCCCGGTCCCTTCTTATATACAGGAAATAAATGATTTGATTTGATTTGATAGAATTTTGAAGGATTGATGTCGAATTCTGTTCCGTTTCAGAAAAAATGAAATGAGTTTCACCGATTCCCTACGAATGCAATTTTCTGTATTGATTCTGTTTCAGAAACGAGATCAAGAAGGGTCGATCGAAGGATATCAATGAGCTGGTGAGAGAAGCCGTCGCGATGGGATGGACACCGCCCGGGTTCGTAAGAGATCTCAGTCTCTCCATTTCACACACTCTCTCCTGTCTGAGCCTCTCAGAGAGTTTGTGCAATGAAGAGACCGTCATCATACGAAATAAATTCTTCGATTCCAGAGTCACGAGAGAAGAAGCGTGCGTCATGTACAGTGCAGGGCCTTCCGAAGATCCGATTAAGATAGAGGAGTGGGTGAATTCGAGATAAAATAGTTCGAAAATCAATTCCAGTGACCTTGCATTCCAGGCCGCACCCTACGGCTCATCTCAAGCGACGAGGACCAATCGGACTCAGGTTCGTCTTTTTCGGTTTGATCTGTTGAAAATAATGGTATATTTTCAGAAAAAGCGAAAGGAAGAAGGCGAAAAATGACCTGGCCACCGAACTAGAGGGAGCTCTGGCGGATATCATACCCGGACCGTCCAGGTACATAGTAGAATTAATTGATTTCAAAATTATTTTCGCAATTTCAGCGCTCAACCTCAGATCGTTGCTGAAGAAATTTCTACGACTTCGAACTGGTTTGACGATCGATACTCGTCGACTTCCCAATCGAATCCGTTTCACCAATAAATAATATTCAAATAGAGTATGACGTGTGGAGACAATGAAGTTTGATAAAAACGGAAATATTTGTCTGGAGTGGTCTGAGATTTAATGTCTCGATAGAAATCAGATGAGAATTCATGATGCACGGCTACCAATAAAAGTATGACGGCAATCCTAGATAAATCATCTAATATTCTTTAGCTGTATGGTACACTCGACACTGCTTTTTCCCTTCCTCTCTAGTTGCAATTCACTTGTCCCCAATCGATCCATAAAGCCCTCTGTTCTTCCATTTTGGGGGATAGAATGATGAGTAAGGCGTGATAAAACGAGCAATAATTGTCGCTCCTCCCGTCCCCTCTCATGTCCTTGATTCCTCATCTCTCCACAATGGATGAAGACGAGGATTTGGAAGCCCTCGAGCCCTTCGATGTAGTTCAAGCCTGGATCGAGGACCACCTCTCTCGTTGCAAAGACTGCAAAATCCATAGGGAACCTAAACTTCAAGTAAGTTCTTTCCTATTCTTCACCGTTTCGGAGCGGGCATTCCATACGTTCTATGTGTACTATCCCCTATCAGGGTCAGGCTTCAATCACACCAATTGGGAGCATCGGCAACGTTACGATATTCGTGGAATTCGGCCCGAAGACTCTCGAAGACCCGACCATCACGATCACGATTGCACACGTGGTGAGGCAAAGAATCAGTGATAGTGTGAATTCACTTCATCCGATTTCAGGAAGACCCAACGGGTTTCTCCTTCACAATTCGCCCCGACGAACCACTCTTCCTCATTCTGGAATCAGTTGCTGCTCACTGCAAGAAACGATTGACCGAGTGCCTCTTCCGAATCGGAATCTGGGAAGTGCCCCCGTGTCCATTCGAACCTTGCCCATTTCTAGAGGATGGAGGTCGAATCGACCTATACTTTCTGGAACCGTTGTTTTGACTCAACTTGTGTTGTTATGTTATTATTTATTGTTATTTATTGTGTCTACAATAAACAAAACAAGTTCAGACGATAGATGCAGGGCTGTAGGGTTCGTAGGGTTCAGATTTAGGTCTGACCGTTGCCAGACAGAGGTGGGGTCGACCCCTGATCAAGTGTCCACACGAGGCGACGATAGGCAAGGCGTCGGGGTCGTCGAGTTTCTCTCGATACTCTCTGATGATTTGATCCATCTCGAGAGGAGAAGGCCCGCCCCTCTTTCTCATCTCATCGCAGAGACAAAGGAAGGTTTCGAGGTCAGAATGGTCGAAGTACCCATCGATCTGAGCTTGTCGGGCGTTTCCTGCAGAGAAATACAACTAACGTACAATTATCGAGACACCCTGGGCAAGGTTCGATTTATATGAGGCCGTTCTTGTAAGAATCGAGTAGACCAGGGAGGATCTGGCACAGCTCAAAAAGGTCGATTTCCTGAAACTAAGTGATTTGGGGTAATCAAGGGCGCTGAACACCATGGACGTACTTATTTTGCATTTGGAGCATCCGTTGGCTCCAGAAGGAATCACGTCAAAATTAGTTTTTATTGAATTTCTTTGTTTCAAAAATTTTAAGAATTACGAAAATATGGGTCCAGGGTCGAATTTGGAAGGCGAGCACGACTGTCTATTTTATTTTTCAATATTTGTGAAAATAAAAATATTAATAATTCAATTTTTTTGTAATCGTAAAATAGACTTTGCTAACTATCATAGATGGGTGCGGAACGATGCGACGATTCCAAATAATTTTTCAGATTTGCTAGAAAGCGTCGCCATAAGGAGTTATGAATTAATAAACACCCCAATATCGACAGAGAATCGCAAGATCTCCTTTGATCTATCCTCGAGTCTCTCGTATTGATCCCTTCCCCTCCAAATAGAATGCTAGAGAGTATGCAAAAATAAGAGAGTTTAGAGAAGAGAGTGAAGGAGACGGGTCGATACAAAGAGACTCGAGGGTAGATCAAAGGCGATCTTGCGATTCTCTGTCGATATTGGGGTGTTTATTAATTCATAACTCCTTATGGCGACGCTTTCTAGCAAATCTGAAAAATGATTTGGAATCGTCGCATCGTTCCGCACCCATCTATGATAGTTAGCAAAGTCTATTTTGCGATTACAAAAAAATTGAATTATTAATATTTTTATTTTCAAAAATATTGAAAAATAAAATAGACAGTCGTGCTCGCCTTCCAAATTTGACCCTGGAGCCATATTTTCGTAATTCTTAAAATCTTTGAAACAAAGAAATTCAATAAAAACTGTTTTTGACGTGATTCCATCTGGAGCCAACGGAGGCTCCAAATGCAAAATAAGTATGTCCACGTTGTTCAGCGCCCTTGATAACCACAAATCACTTATTTTCAGAAAATCGGCCTTTTCGAGCTGTGCCAGCCTTTGCTTGATTCTTACGAGAACGGCCTCATATCTCTTCATCATTGAATCAACCCCTAAAAATATTCAAAAACGAACGTTCAATGCGGTTCGCTTCTTCGAATCGACACTTGGACATGTACACAATCATTTCCTTCTGAATCAGATACTTCTTGAGTTCGTCTTTTGAATCGAATGCTCGGGGCTGTTTCCACGTTCGTTCTCGACTAAGAAATGATTATTTTACGATTTTTCGAGCACAAAAAGTCAAATTGTTTCATCGAATCGAGCAAGCTTACCCGTAGTAGTATACGAGTCTCTCCTGCTTAATTTTATTCGTCATTTTCTTCTTCGACGGACGAAAACTGCATTTTTTTAAGCTTCGATGTTGTTGTTTTCAATAATCAAAAAGCAATAACAACTCACTCTTTCAGTTGCTCTGTTTGAAATCGCTTCGTTTTAGTTATCGCTCTTTTTGGGCTGGAAAATTCGATGATTATTTATGAATTGAAAATTTAATTTACCGATCCCGAGCTGCCAACTTTTCCATTTTCTCCATGAGACTGTCATCTCTCCTAATGCTGGTGTTGTTGTTATTCAGGATCAAGGGCTCAGGCCTGAAAGAACGTTAAATTGAAGGGAAAAGAGTTTTATCATGAAATTAAGTGATTGGAAATAATTAAGAACTCACTCGGATTTAAGGGAGCCTGCCGAAAACATTACTGGAGTGCAGGGAAGAAGGCGATTTGTCGATTTGACGATGAGTACCGTTTGCTTAAAGAGGTCTTGGCGTCGTTATTTTCTTCTTCCCCGCCCATTCAAATCACATGCGCTGTACAATTGTACCCAGTGGCATGACTCGTCGGATGAAAGCCTGCCACTTGTTCATCCTACAATCTGCAAAAATTCAGACAATCCATAAGGCAACGATGTCAAAAAATTAACCTAAATGAGATCCATCACAATGAATTGTGCAATTTGAGAACACAAAATATAATCACAATAAGCTCGTTAATTGCCCTCTGTTTCATGTTTCAATTTGCTACTATGAACGCACTTGATTGCGACTCAAAAACTAGGTCAATGTTCACCTTTTTACCTCTCAGGAAAGATCAAAACAGAACAAAAAAAGGAAATTAGATTGAAGAAAATCTATTTGTCCAGACTAATCCAATAACCTAAATCCATCAATCAATTATCTCTGCAATTGCAATCCCCCATTCTCTCCCCTCCTCCATTCTTCTCTTTTCCACTCCTCCTCCCTCTCCCCTCATTCACCACTCGGTCGCTCGCGTCGGACGGTCGGATGGAGGGACGCTCCGGTGGACAACCCATCCTCGCCCAAGGTATGACCCCTACCGTACTCCTGCCTGCCCTAACCGTGCCTTGGATTCAGGATTCGCTCGAGGACGCCAATCTCAACGAGGATCCAGGATCGATCACGGCCGCTGATGGACCCTCGGTGAGGATCTCACCGTATCCCGGACACCAGCAACCCTTGCACAGAGAGACGCCTTGGGTATCCCACACCCTCTCCGTTACCGTAACCCGTAATGAAAGAGTACCTAGGGTACCTCATGGACCTACCGTACACCCAGGCACCATCAACCCACTCCTGTTACCGTAACCTGAAATGAGAGAGTACCAAGGGACCTACCGTACCCCAGGCACCAACAACCCGCTCCTGTTACCGTAACCCGTAATGAAAGAGTACCTAGGGTACCTCATGGACCTACCGTACCCCATGGACCGACAACCCGCTCTAGATACCGTAACCCGTAATGAGAGAGTACCTAGGGTACCTCAGGGACCTACCGTACTCCATGCATAAACAACCCGCTCCTGTTACCGTAACCTGAAATGAGAGAGCACCTAGGGTACCTCAGGGACCTACCGTACCCCATGCACCGACAACCCGCTCTAGATACCGTAACTCGTAATGAGAGAGTACCTATGGTACCTCAGGGATCTACCGTACCCCAGGCACCAACAACCCGTTCTAGTTACCGTAACCTGAAATGAGAGAGTACCTAGGGTACCTCAGGGATCTACCGTACCCCAGGCACCGACAACCCGCTCTAGATACCGTAACTCGTAATGAGAGAGTACCTATGGTACCTCAGGGACCTACCGTACCCCAGGAACCGACAACCCGTTCTAGTTACCGTAACCTGAAATGAGAGAGTACCTAGGGTACCTCAGGGATCTACCGTACCCCATCCACCGACAACCCGTTCTAGTTACCGTAACCCGTAATGAGAGAGTATCTAGGGTATCTCAGGCCGAACAACAATTCAGGGCCTACCGTACCCCAAAGCTACAGTATCCTATAATGTGTGGGGCCCCGTACCCAAGAGACCACCGTACCCCATGAAGTAACGGTGCTCGCATAATGTCATCTCACAGGGAAATAAGTCTACGACTTCAAAAGTCTAAAGTAGTTCGACTTCTGAAGTCTAAAAGTTAGACTTCCGAAGATTACAGACTATACTTCTAAAGCCTAATTTTTCTCATCCAAAGTCTACTTTTTAGACTTTGGAAGGCTTATAGGACGCAAACGCGTCGATTGTTTTTTTCAAATTGTGTTTTCAATATTTCAGCTGTTTTGATGTGTTGTATCGATTGATTGTAAGTCTCAGATGATTCTGTGCCCTTTCGCAAATTGTCGATCTCCGAATAACGCTTCTGAAGAGAAGTTCAATGCCCATTTGCGGTGAGTTCATTTTATCTTCCCTTCGATTAGTGCTTCAACCCTCGATCCCCTCCAATTCAGAGTGTTTCATCGTAATCGATCGGGAGAGATAATTTGTCGTTTGTGTAAGCATGCTGCATTTTTCTCAACATTTGGAACTTGGAGAACTCACATGAAGAAACAACACGGCTGCATCAATGCACGTTAGTATTTTTATATTCGGGTTGAAAGAATGGGAGATTCAGTTGGGGTGAGAAGGGGGTATTGTATGCAATTGTTGGGAATTGGCAGTGAGAGGAGAGAAGAATAGAGTGAGATAGGAAAGTTCACGATGGTACGAGAAGTAGGTTGGGAATGAAAAAGGAATGACACACTGGAATGGGAAGGGGTAATAGGCAGATAGAAGAGT
>LS561918.1:9313-25180 GCA_900490775.1 Pristionchus maxplancki
CTGCATCTGCAGCAGCTGCAGCGGGTAGGGGGTCCTCGGGTACCTCGGGGGACGGGTGCAGCCGTCGGGAGGGCTGCAGCTGCAGGTGCTGTGCTGCAGCAACACCCAGAGGCATGGCGGGTTGCTGGTTGAGGCGGGCGCAGATCTGTCGAATGTATGCAGGGATGGGCTCGTGGTCGAGGTCCGACTCCATCGAGCTTTGAGAGATGCTGTCGTAGACTGGCTCTGCTGCATCGGCTGCAGGGTCGTCTGCAGCAGGAGAGGGGCGGGGTGCGACAGCTGCAGCAATGGGAGTGGAGAAGGCGGAAGAGGGAAAGGAGACGTGGAAAGTGGGCGAAGGTTTGGAACGACGAGTGGAGAGGAGGGAACGGATCTGAGATTGGAAAATTTTTGTGAGACTATCAGAAAAAAATTATCAGAGAAATCATGTACTGAAGCTCATTTGAAAACTAAACCATCTAAAAAAATTATCAACTCACTGTGGTTCGAAGGCCTGAGAAGCATCCACTAGCAGTCTTGTTCTGCTCCTTCATTATGTGCACAGATTGAGTGCGCTTGTGAGGCATGGTAGATCAAAGGGAATGCCGCGGATAAAATACGGTGGAATGAAGACAACTGTGAGTTATCACACGAAGAAACGCGACTAACGCCTCCTTGTGACTAAATTGGCGTGGGACTCACTATTTGAATGCGGTGGGAGAACAGAGGGAGGGGAAGGGGGCATGGCCAGGGGGAAGGGCGTGGGACTCGCTTTGTATGACTGACAAGAGTGCAGGGAATTGAGAGTGAGTCTTTGGAGGGGAAGACACTCTCCAGGTTGTGTTTCGCTCTTTGTAAGAATTAGTTGGATCAGCAAAATTGGCATGTTCAATCGTAGGATTGCCTGAGAAAGGATGGATTGTTCTCTAATTATCACGTTGAAATCAATGAGGCAGCAGAGCTAATCGGGATGAGAACGAATGCGAAGTAAACATCGAAGACTGAGAAATTAAAATTTTCTGTTTTTTAGATTATGTCCATCTCAAAACATTCTTGAATCTCAACAATGTGTTTTACATTCTTGCCCTTCCATGTCATTTCCTTGTCATTGATTTGAGATCGACTCATTTTTGTTGACGAATTCAAATTTATTCGGACTGATAGTTGCATGAAAAAAAGTAATTATAATGCGAGATAGGATTCGATAATACGGGAAGTTATTGGATATGAAGAATGGATTTATGCAGCTGCCGCGTCCCTTATCTGAATGGGCAACATGGGGATCTGAGCGGGTTCGGGCACTCTGTAGATGATGAGATTGGAAGGACGAATCTCGTTGTCACTCATATCAGAAGTATCGAGGTTAATGGAAGCGAGGTCGACGGAGAACAACGATTCTTCATCAGCATCCGAATAGGAAATGTCGTCGATCCATCCGAATGAGAGTTCCGATGCAATTGATGGAGAGCGGAGAAGAGCGATTGGAGAGGCCGGGCGAGAGAAGATGTCTGCAGCAACTGCAGCAGGTGCAGCAGGCCTCGGAGTTGAGGCGACGGGAGAGGGCAGAGGGATGTAGAACGTAGGTGGAGAGTGGAGAGGAATACGCTGAGTACCAGGGAGGATCGAACGGATCTGAAAGAAGGATATTTTGGGCTGAGGCAAAAGATATTATAAAAATGAATGAAACATAAGTAAAATCTAAACTAAATTCGATTGCGAACTGACCGCATTGGCGATGGGACGAAGGGCGGAGAAGCAGCCGATCTTCTTCGTTTCCTTGGTGAAAGTAGTAGAAGAGGGAGAACGAGACAGGGACATGGTTGATGAGTAGATTAGTTGATGACTTGGTTGAGAGAGGTGAAACTGATGCCAGCCCCCATTTTTGTAGCAGTTAGCCGGTGGGATCCAGTCTGGATCGAGATCGGAAGTCAACGGAAACGACCATGGAAAGAAGGTCCGAATCAGATAGCCAGTGGGAAAATTGAAACGTTCTAATAAATTAAGTTCAAGAGATCATTGAGTCAGCGTCAGAATCCGAAAGATCGATCAATCTGTCCCTATTGTATAGATCGAAACTCTTTGATTCTTTCTTATCACTGTTATTGTTACATTTTCTCACTCGACTTTTTAAAAATATAAATCCTTTGTGAGTTGCTCATCACTGTTCTTCATGTCTTCTGTCACTCGATTCTTGCATAGCGTTCTTCTTTATCGGACGGCAACACAAACACGGGGAGACATCACTCTGATTCTATAGTAATCTGTCGATTCACTTTATACGCTATGGTAAGGCACCGTTAGTTCAGTCAAGTGAGTTGGGTTGTGGTTTACGATAGGGAGCAGTGTCGATATATCAATCGATAATCGTTGTCGGAAGCTACAAAAGTCACATCACAATTTTCTCCTACTACTTTGTAGTCTAGATTTGTTGTACTTACAAAAAGCGTGTAAAATTTGCACTAGAAAAGTTGGGAAAGAAGTAGATTGAAACGGCTAGAAAGGGGGAAATTCAGATACCTAAGAGAGGGTAGAATCAGTATCTTTCAGATAGCATCAGACACAGAGCAAATGAGAGGGCAGGAAAGGGTCACTTCTAAGCAAGTCAGCCGGCGAAACGAATCAATCACGGGGGAAGAGCAGCAACACTGTTAGGACAAATCGATAATACCTAGGGGTTACGGTAGTTCCCGCGCTGCGGGAGTCACAAGCACACACATACAGGGAAGTATGAACAGAGAGGGAAGGCAGGGGAGAGGGCGGAGCTTGGCCCTGATTCAGGGTCCACGTCTAATCGATAATTCACTTTCTCGCTGTGATGGCGTCCATGATGCTCCTAGGGACGTCCATCGATTGATCGTCAACGATCACGATATCGTACCCGTCGAGGTAGAACGGAAGGAGGTGGTCCTTCTGGAAGGGGATGTCGATTAGGATACTGTACCTACCGTATCCCTGACACATTTACAGATACCGTAACCCCTTGCTACCGTACCTTGTTGAGGAAGGCGATCTTGAGAGTGTCGGCCTCCGAATGGTTCTCCACTCCCACATCCATGTGCAGATCTCCCATCGAATCGCCCATGAGGATCACATTGTCGCGCTTGCGCATCTCGTGGAAGAAATTGACCTCCTGCGATCATTGATTATCGATTGAACATCACTCAACTACCGTATCTTATGCACTTTACTAACAATGATAGAATACTCCGACGTATCACAGGAACACCCAACCAAGAACTCATACCCACTGCGTGAAACACACATTATCCTTGGAACAGTCAACTAGATTTTCGAAAAGAAACCAACCTCCTTGCTGATGACCTTGCCGTTCTTGTTGAAGGTGTGTATGAGCGGCTCGCGGAAGCCCGACACGACTTTCTGCAATTATTGATTGATTCATGTGATCTACCGTAATGGATTTGGCCTACCGTACAATCAATAACTACCGTACCTTGTCACTGTAGGTCATCATGTTCGAGATGATGTGCATGTTGGCGGGCACGGCCCCCAGGCGCTGCCCGAGGAAGATCGAGATGATGTCGCCTGCGAGATAAATCGATAATCCTGTCGATACCGTAACCAATCAGTTATCGATCGCAATGTACCGTATCCCACCGTACTCACCGATTCCGGCGGAGAACATGACGAGTGGGACGCGAGCCGCGTCCAGATGCGCCATCAGCGATTCCGCCCCGTCACTGCAGAGAGGGATAATTGATTATTGAGGCGTGATTAGCGAACAATTAACCACTACAGTCTAGCTGAGATAATAGAATACAGTTGCAACCTCAATTCACCGTGGACATATATAAGAATCGACAATAGAAACTTCCTCGCTCTATCTGCTGCTATGCAATACCATTGCAACCCCTCTGCACCACAATACAAGATTATAATAAAACTCTCATGGTCGACGCATCAATGACCCTAATCCACACCCACATCTAACAACTATCCTCAAAACTCCTATCCGCCTACTCTATCTCTGACTGCTCATTGACTCAGTTCTCGATCACTTCCCCTACCGTACTCACCGCAGTCTGATGTTTGAGTGGAGGACGAGTTGCTCGAGGACTTCCCTCTGTACGCCCTTCTCCACGATGGCCTCGTGCGACTGACGCCACCTGAGAAAAGGCCGATTGATTAGGTGTGACTACCGTACTCGATCACACACACAATCATCCTAACACGTCTACTGATTTATCTATTTTAAAAAAAAAATCAGATCTTCTCGGGAACACAATTTTCCAAACTAAAAAACAAACTGATCTCAAAAGTTAGAAAGAATTTTTTTCAATGAATTCCATCTACCGTATTCCGACGAAGCTACAGTACTCCACTCACGACTACCGTATCCCTCCACTCACCACGCCTCCATGTGTGGGATCTTCTCCTCTTGCGTCATATTGCCGTCGAACTCGATCGGCAGGTAGTGCGCCGACAGCTCCTTGCACTACAAATTTCACTGTTAGAATCACGAGTCCGACCCACCGGACTACCCATAAGCCCCCTTAGACTACGGTAGTCGATACCTTGGCAGCCAGATCGGCCATCTCGACGGCGTTGTCGAAGACGCCGTGGGTGGTCCAGCACCGCTCGCCCTTCTCATCGTACGCACGAGACATCGTGTGGTCGAAGTCGGAGATCACCTGAGTACGGTAGAATGTCGATCTTTAATCTTTCTATGTCTAATATTTGAATTCACGGAACGCATTGAATTCCCATCATCCTCCGAATTAACACCACTCGTTGAAACATGGAAGCAATTGCCCATCTCGAACCCTTTCCCCCCTAGATCCACTCGCAATCCAAACACAACTCCGTCTGCTTTCTGATTTACCGTAATCTTCCGTATCCCACTCACCAGCAACTCCTCTGCTCCTCCCTCGATCATCTTCGCAATCTTGGCGAGCGCTCGTTCGGGATTCTTCATCTTGATCTTCAATGAGGAGCGATTACGGTAACTACTTTATAGATCCAACTATGATTTATTGACAGCCATTCAGTATGGAATTGATGTGAGCAATACATCCCCCCGTCTCATTCCTATCCGCGTCATAAATTCACCACGAGCTTCTCACAATCAGTTCTCATTTCCTTTTCACTCACATGCTCTCGCTGCAGTGCTGCCTTGACTGCTGCAGGCACAGTGGCTGCTGCAGATCCATTGGTGGTCGCAGCGATCAGCTTCGATTTGGTGGGCGAGGAAGAGGGCAGGATGACCTGGAAGGGAAGCGTTTCAGGGGAGTTACAAGTTAAGAGGAACTCGAGCTGCATCGATACATTGCATTGATTCTTCCTTAAATTTTATAAACTATCCTATCGTTTCCTACAGTATGTCGATCTACCGTATACCTGTCTCAGAGTTGACGTCGTGTCGGGAGCCATCGCGGATTCGTTCGTGAAGAGCGGGGAGGCGTCAGTGGGCGCTTCGGCTGCAAAGATTGCGTTGTTGCTACGAATATTTATTGAGATAGACTATACTGAATCAAATGCACCGTTCACCCTACGCTCTTATAGCCACCACGAAACCGCCACTTCGCAGGTGTCCTACAACAATTCTCCAGCGACTAGCCTATCCTAGAGACTCTTTCCTAGCAACAAGCATCTAATAGAAGAGAGATGGTCGGCTAACGAGTCTCTTTCCCTCTCCCCTCCCTTCCTTTTATACCTGCCGCTGCTCATTATCAGTCATTCTGGGGCCTCGCTCCCTTAGAGTCCATCCCTCGTCTCTCCCTCCCAGATGCATAGAGACTACCTTATCTCCCTCGACCACCCTCCTCGTTTCCCCTGCTCTTTCATTAACCAGACAACGAGAGATCATGCTAATGGCGAGAGTGCCAGACGGCCAGACACGACTACTGAAGACGTGCGAGGGATTCTACTGATAGCGCGATAGATCGTGCAAAGGGCAGAGACGCAGAGTGCGAAGGACAGAAAGGAACTGCTCATTATCAGCTCCTATCAGCCGCGAGAGAGCAATTTCATTTCGGGAGGGAGCCCATGGATTTCGGGAATGGAACCTTATCAGTATAGCATATCGGAGGCTTTCCTCCACGCCATTTTGCCGTCCACTATACGATTTCAACGAAACCGGCCAATTGAGGTTGCAGGGATTCTATGAAGCGAGAACTTTAAAGTCTAGAGTAATCACATTAACACACTGACCACCACCAGCCCTCATAACGACCTGTGCCTCACTGTACTCCCTCCGTAGGGCATGCCAATGGTATCACTCGCTATCGTACCTCCACCCATATCAATCCGTCCCTTCTCTCGTACTAATTACGCACTGACTACGAGTGATTGTCCACTATCACTCCTTGCCCACCCAAAAGACCAATTCAAATACCGTACCTGGCATGGTAGTTCGACGGGGGCGCGCGGGGGAGCAACTATTCGACTGAGCGGGCGCGCACGCTCCGCGCTCTTTTTATATTTGCCCTGTCTGCAGTCTCCCTCTCCCTCCCTCCTTTGCACTTTCCCCTTCCTCTTCCCCCATCTTTCTCCTCACTCACTCGCCTCTTCTAGCAGAGTAAGAGTCCCTCTGTCTGCCTCTCTACCCATAGTAGCGAATCTCCACTAGAGATGTTGAATGAAGAGCGATTATCTCTCCATTCCACACACTCTCTAGTCCTTCTGTCTGGCCCTCTATTCAATCTCCTCCACCGCCTCCTCCCCTCTCATCAATCTGCCAGAGATCACAGTTGGAACGAGGGGGAGGGGAGGGAAATGAGATATCCCTCATCTCCACTCTCACGCCTCCAAAAAGCGATGCAATTGGCATTGCTCCTCACAACCGGTACTGAGAAATAGGCAGTGAAAATTAATCACTTTAGAGGAAAGGAAAATTCCAAACTTGCACTTTTCTGCACTTCCTCTCTTCCTCAACAGTTGCCCTTCCTCCATCTCACATCAGACAAAGAATCTTCTTCGCCGAGAAACCGAGCCCTCCCCCTTCTTCCTACCTACATTTCTCAGCCCATTCCCCTCCACTACCATTTCCTTTCAATCACGGCTCACCGGGCAGCAGAAATGGAAAGCGAAACGACAATTGGAATTGGCCATTCTGACAGGTCGTCACCTTTTTTGCCATGGTCCGCTTGGCAATCTCTTTTTATGTGGGAACTTGGAACGCGCCATCGCATCGACCAGTCGAAAGACTTCCAATTTCACCTCTGTCGAGGGGTTACTCTCACAGAGTCCATGTAAATAGAGTGAATTCGAATCCAATTCCACCCCTAGATGGCAAGTACACTTCAGAAGAAGTGTTCTCGGCACCAGTGAACAAACTTCCGCTCTAAAAAGTTGCCCTTTCTGAATAGAAGTTGGCAACTTTCTTCGCAGATTGTCCACTTATCCTCGAGTTCGCAACACCTTTCAATGACATTCTCGTGTGAACTTTGAAGTGGCCTCTGCCTGCCATCGGATCAAGGTCGTTAACCTGTCCCGATCGTCGTTTCGTGCATGCATGTTAGTTTACAGGTGGCACCTTTCTCGGTAATGTGCAGCAAGAAACATCACAGTATCAGCGAGCAACTGATACACTCGGTGATCTCCGGTTGCAAGGTACTGATGTATGGGCTACAGAACCCATTGCAATGATCTTGTTCCATCGTTGAATGAAACAACTAAATACGGTGATCGATAAAGGAGCGCATTCTCGTATACGATCAAGACTCCCTACAAACATCGGCAGCTAACTTTCACTTTTAGAAAATTCGCAAATTGCCTAACCCATTGATCTCGGGTTGCAAGGACTTCCAATATCTACAGCGAAAAAAAGAGTAAGACAGATCGTCTAACGACATTGAGAAAAATATATCAACGTGAAATGTCTAAGAAAACGCTATCATCTATTCGCATTTAATCGTCCGTTAATCTCCAGCCACAAAATGTTCTCAAGTTTGATCATACTTCCTCATCAACTGTACTCCCCAGTGTCAATCGAAGTCTAAACTTTCTTGAAGCCGTTCAAAGACATTTGAAAATTTAGAGATCAGCCTTCGAATTATCGTACTATCCCTTTTCCTTTCCCCTTTTGGTTCTTAGTCTCATCTTCCCTCCAATTTGACTCCTGCCTGCTGATAGACCGACTGATACCTGCTTATCACTCATCTACCACCACTTTTTATTACCATCGCATTCCAACTGATGTCTGGCTCTCTCGCATACGCGTGCTCTCTCACCATCTCTAGCCTACATGAGATCGTGTACAATCGAGAGAGTGCCCCTCGGGCGACTGGGGGATGCGCGCCTAGACTCCGATGTGACTGGCTGATATCACTCAACCATCGGGGTCTTTATTGCTCACTCAATCTTTTGAATCGAAGATATCAAAGATTAAAAAGTGCATGAAATTTGAGTACTGCTGCAGTCGCACACCTAATAAATCTACAAAATACGAAAACCTCCGGAGTCTACCGATCCGAGTCTTTCCGAATCTGTAATGGACCAACAAGTAAGCGAGTCCACGGAAGTAAAGACGTAAAGACGTGCAAGATAAATTAATAAAGAAACTTCTTGAACTATAAGAGATATACGATATACGAACCCGATCATCGCCAATCAGAAAGGAATTGTGATATTTCCAGGCATGAGTTCAGTTAAATCATCTCACAGTCACTCACAACTCTTCAAATCTACCTTCGAAACGTGTAACCAATTGGCTGGTTCTGGATTGCCTCAATCGACTTCCCAATTTCCAGAACCGTTGCAGCTTGCAGAAAAAAATCGAAGTGTGGGAAAATCACATTCAAAGGAAAGAGAATCCGATTCCAACTCGATGTTGAAACCATTGATTAAAAGGTGCCGACGTCGGCAATAAATCCAATGTACACACAGAAAAAAGTCAGAACTTCGTGAATTATCACGAAATGTTCTCCAATCGTGAGCTAGACGATCACATCATTGAGTAACCACAGAGACCACAGAGAACCAGCAATTCTCTTATTTGGATAAAATATTGTTTTTAGAGCACCACCCGTCAAGATATTGAACTTCCTAACGTCCTTACGCCTATGGGGCATTGATGAAACACAATCCAATGGGTGGGAGAAAAACAGCTCACCAATCGCTAGCGCCACTAGATTGATCAGTATCGAACCGAGGAACGGCATGCACTGTTGACTGTTCCCCCCCCCCCTCCCTTCCCTCCGGCAGTCTGTTGGTTCTTCCCCCACACTGCCTGCTAATTGATAGACCAACTCTCTCCGTTCCACACGATCTCTCGCCAGTCAGACAGTGCGGGAGTGCATGCGAATTGAGCAAGATCATCGAACAATGGTCAGACATCGGAAGAGCAATCAGGGCGACGAATCAATGGAGGAAGAATAGAATAGAGAGAACAATGGGCAGAACGGGACAAAAAAACATTGTTTTCTAGATACTGCATGAAAGCTACATATTACTCACAAGGGAAGCACAAGGGAAGCATAGCATGTTTTGAAATCGGTTTTGGGCATCTGTACCCGAGCCCTACCTGCCCACATCGGTCGTTTTCAGATCTGTTGACCCCGACTTTGGTGCTTCCCTTGTCAGCCCCGAAACTCTCGAGTTGATATCACATCAGGAAACACGATCGTCCCTAGTAAACAATGAAATCCCCACACACTTCTTACTGGATATAGCCGCGTATTAATACTCATGTTCTCGGATTTGACTCTAATCCCATCTAATCGTTAACAATCAGAATCCATACCAAAAACGATGGCCACCAGCAGCAGAGTCGGCATGATGTTGAGGGGCACCGCTACCATAGTTTACTATTGAGCGGAATGAATGAATGTCGATATCGCCCATCGTTTATACTACGCCAAACTATTGGGAAAGATCTCATTTCCCATGCTCTCTCATCCCTCTGCCAAGCGAGATTCTAGCTGCAAAAAACAAAAAGAAGAAGAAGAAAAAATTATTCTCGTACAGTCACAACAGCTGCGCATTTCGACAATAACCATGAGTCAAACGCCATCACATCGTCTCATGAGCCATGAAATCGAGAGCAGGAAGATAGAAAGAAAAGAATGCGCAAATTTCACGTTTATATTTCTTTATTGTAAATGCCGATATTAAAAATAAAATGGAACGTTCATATCTCACCTCCCACACATAACGCCAGTAGACCGCAGAATACTATCGACCGTGCAATCATTTCACTACTTGATGTAGTGACAGTCCGCTAGCTATACGTAAGACAAGAAGTGAACTATTCAGCCACGTCTCACTACTCCTTCTACCCGATCAGTTGTGTCAAGTAACTGTCTGTACTGCAGGCTAGCCAGTGGGTGAGAAGGAGAGATGGAGAGAGCCCATCCCTCCGCTTATTCACTCAACAGTACAAGGACACGTTGCCTTACTCTATTGCGCAATGACCCGCCGTGTGCCCCTTCTATTTATTTCTTGTGAAAATAGCTGCAGTCATTGCCATACATCACTCCAAGACTATTTTTGCAAATGTAAGGAGCAAATAAAACGAGAACTCACCGGGCATGGCGATCTTTCTTCTAGGCGCGTCTTTCGATGACGATCTACGGAGATGAGCTGTAACGAAACCAAATTTTAAAAAAAATCAAACGATTCTTAAAGGCTTGATAATCGATCACTCAAAGTGGAAATATCGCTCATATTTCCCAAGAAAATCGATTACATCACATTTCTGCAATCTAACGCATGGAATGTTTACGAAATTTCGAGAATCTGCCAGAGTAATATTACCCAGTCACATCACTGTTTCAATTCACTCATGAATAATTCGGGAACATATTAGATTTAATATTACGAGAGAAGAATGAAAAATTCAATAACATCCTTTGTTTAGTAATGCTATCTTTCAATGTTTGATCTCTGCTTATTCAATCCCTAATTTGAGGCGACAATTAAACAAGCGAGCTCTCACCAGTCAAGGCGCGTGTCGCACTGAGCATACACGCAGACTATCCTTACTGCTGTAGAGAGAGATTCCCGAGCGACTCTCTGATACAAGTTAATTATTAACCAAAGACCACCCTTCGCAACTGTGTTTCACCGATTCTATACTTCAAATGTGATGTTTCTAAAGCAATAATCATTGGTGGACGATACAAAATATCAATAGAGCCACGAACTCCTCTCAACTCAAATCAGACAACGATTTCCTTTAAAATCTTTATTCACGTAAAGCACCAAAATACGAAACATTACAAAATGAAAGTTAACATAACAACGTCCTTCTCAAACAACACTCAATTCAACAGATCATTCTCCCCTTCTCTCACTCAATTCTCAAACAGGACGCAATTCAGAACCATCCTTTTATCCTTTCCACAACAGGTATAAGATTGCAAAAATACAGCGATTATTGGTGTGTATGTTTGTGTGTAAATACGGAAGCTTGCACAATTAGATAAAACGACGAGATACGGTAGGGTAACTGGAATTGGGGTAGGAATCGTGGGGAAAGTGGGCGGGGCATCCTCGAATGGGCGTGGCTTATCTTCTGGGGGAGCGAGATCTTCTTCTGCCTCCACCACCGTATCCGCCTCCTCCTCCGCCACCGTAGCCTGAGGAGAAGAGAATAATTCTCATCCACTTAAATATCTTTGTCCTGTGACGAATCACAAGGGATGTAAACAAGTTTCCCACATCATCATTCTAGTCAATAGCAAGTTCGTCTCGTCATGTTGACATCAAATTACTCCCCCCTCTTACCCCCTCCTCCTCCTCCACCATATCCTCTATCTCCTCCTCCTCCTCCACCGCCGTATCCTCTATCTCCTCCTCCTCCATATCCTCTGTCCCCTCCTCCTCTTCCTCCTCCGAAGTCCGATCGACGACCTCCGTCACGGCCTCCGCCTCTGCAAACGAGAATTTATCACAATTTATCCCCCTGGTACACCGTTTCATCATACGCTCAAGAGGCAGCTATCCTTCACACTTCCAATTATTCACACAATCATTGCAATGAATGAAATCACTCCATCAGTGCTTCACAGATTCTTCAACAATCCTTTCATACCGCCCTCTCGATCCCTATCCTCCTTTATCTCCCCACTCACCCCCATCCTCCTCCTCGGTCTCCTCCGCGGTCTCTATCGCGTCCTCCTCCTCCGCCACCGCCTCCGCCTCCCGAGAAGTATCTGCAATTATTGATTTAATTTGATTTCTGAAAAATATTTCAATCTGTTGGACAACAGCATGAAATAATCATCATTCCTCATCACCACCATCCCCATCTCCATTTCAGCAGACTCTTATCCTTTCAACAAAGAAAATCAATTCAGTACTTTCTTGGGAATCCGTCTATAAAAACCCCCCAAACAACACCCTTCGAGCATTGGAAATGTTCTGCGATGTAGTGCAGCCCCATCTGTACCGTAAACCCTCCCATCTACCGTACTCACCTTGCGGGCGGTGCCCTGCTACCGTACAGCTTCCTGCGCAGGTCGGGCGAGATCGCCTTCAGGTGCATGAAGTTGCAGAACGCGCCCTGCAAAATAATAGAATATTATTAATGAACTTCAACAAAATAAAATACCCTGCACAATTCCAGCAAATGCATGTATTCACTCGCTAATTGGACAAGTCAATTGGTACACAGCATCTACTCGGAAAAAACAAATAATCACCGCCAGCATCTCCGTTTTTATTCAATCTACGAACACGCATTATGCGATAACCATTTTTTTTTAACTTCCCTCAACAATCATCCTAACTTTAACCAATAAACCCCACCGTACTCCTCCCATTCAATCGATATCCTGCCCTACCGTACCTTGTTGCATCCTCCCAATTCGTACTGTCTGCAGCACGCCTCACGGAAGTCCGTCACCGGCGACAGCTCCGCGTATATCGGCTCCCCGTTGAACCTGAGAACAAGGCAAATATTAAAAAGCAATGATCAACGAGACAGGCCACCTGACTCAAAATTGTCGTTTCACAAAAAATAGTAGTTCACATCCGTGTTTCAAGTGTTCTTCATACTACCATAGCATACAAGTATGCACTCCATTGAACACATTCGGTCCCAATCCAATATTATTCCCAATCTACAACAATCCAGCGTAGCCCATACCCTCACACTACCCATTATCTACCGCCCTCATTCCTCAACCGTACCATCTGTTCGCGTTGAGATCAGCAACAGCCTTGTCCGCACTCGTCTCGTCCATGAACTGCAAAAATTGGGAATGTCAAGCAAAATCAAAAAGACGAAAACATCCACAATAATTAAAGAATAACAACAACAACAATACCTTGATGTAGACGTTTCCGATCATGTGCTCTCCGATGTTGTCGCACACGTTCATCTCCTCGATCTGAATTATTATTATTATGGGTTAATTCAATAGTTTCATCCTCACTAAAACTAATGAATGCATTTCCTTCAGTTTATCAGACATCCATGAAGCCATAATAAAGCTAGTTTATTTTCTTCTTTTCCCACTGAATACTTTACGACCATCAATCCCTCCCCATTACCGTACCTCTCCGTACTTGCTGTTCAGCTCGGAGAAGATCTCCTCGAAGAAGTCATCGAAGTACTCCTGCTCCTCTTTGTTCTTCTCGCCCGCACGATTGAACGCGTCCGCCTGCAATTATCGATTAGTGGTCATCGAGCAGCTTCAGCGAGCTCACCAAAGAGCCAAATGTACATTGTCTAATTTTAACATGCAGCCGAAAGAGTGATTTATAAATTGAGCGGTCAACGATATATCAGGAAAAAGTGTACCTATAATATGACAGGAAAACACCACAGAAATTATAAAATATACACCGGTGGAATCATCGGTAATTAAAATGAACTTTTTATAAGAGGAAATCTTCGGATAATTGTACAGAATCACCACCTAATTCTTTTATGATAACCACGCAACTACAAAGTGCTGGGAGCTGTCTGACAGGAATACCAGCTTTTTTCTAACAAGCGAACGTGTGGGAGCTACCTAATTAACGTAAGCATTGAACTGGAATTGAGCCTTAAAAGGAGACCAACAATAACCAACTAAATAACTCACCATTCTGGGGTCGACGATGGGGTTACGGTAGAGGTTCTTGAGCAGAACCGTCTGCGAGAACGTCGGCACGTTGTGCGTGCGAGAGCATCTGAAAATAAAATTGATTTTTTTCTTTAAACAAAGGAGTGCACCTCCCACGTTTTACCCGTGACATCCTCGCTACGCTGATTCTACATCTACATAGTGCAAGGATAGCGAGAGAGAGAGAGAGAGCAACAATAAAACAAAATAAAGGTAAAAGCTGCAACTCACTTGCTGCCGTGTCTGCAGGCGCCGATTTTGAAGTAGAAGGAGCAATTCACCTGCAAGATTCACGTTTCGATTGGTATAGTTACTTCCCATGGTTCGGAATCGAAGATTCTATCCACAATCGGAGTACAGAACTAAACTAATCTCGCTCCATCGTAGGTTCAAATGCAATTCATAGTTCATCGATGTGACGAAGTTGTCTACTTCGTACTCACAAAAAAAGAGTACTTTACCTTATCCTTCTCCGTTCCGTAGATGGAAGCGAGATACTCGGCTCCCGAGAGGAGATCCTCTCGACGAGACATCTGCACCAATTTGTTAATTAGTCATCATAAATTAACACCAGAGCTAGTAAGGAAGAACACGTAACTAATGACTAGATTGAGGGAGCAAAACACCAAACTGGATGAAACCAACTCGGATGTCAACTGAGGGATGCCAGAGGGATCTAGCCTTCCGATTTCCAACCGACGCATTTCGAAACAATTCGAAAATAGAAAATTACAGATATTGAATATCGACCTTGAACGATAATGATCAAGAGGAAGCACAGATAAAATAGGAATAACTTTATTCAGTGAGACTGCTGTATTGTCTCTCAGTTCATGGAAAGCTGGGAGGAAAACTCGTTTCTTTGGTAACGTAAAGGGGCTTGATCTATAAACTATAAATTCAGACGTAAGGAATTATTTAAAATAGCGGAGGCAAACAACACATCTACCAAACGAGCAATAAATGAATCACGATTACTATTTAACATATAATGTGGCTGGAGAATCGATAAATATTCGACAATCTGCAAACAGTGCAACAATACATGGCAATATAAGGGAGGTGGCATCACAGCTGAACTAACATTTGACAGGGATAGAGTGATTGGAGGCTAGATATTGGGAGTGGTTGCACCAAACTATCAGTGAGTAAAGTACAATAAAGATCAAAGATCAAATTCTAAGAGTTCAAAGATCATTGTCGCTCTTGGTAGCGTGCAAAGAGGGCGGCGCGAGTCTTGTCCTGGTGCGTCGCGTTCATACCGTGTGTGATCTTCGATCCTGCAATACACATAATTAAAATCTAATTTTAAAAAAGAATTCATAAATAATTAATTAAAGAACCAACCTGACAGTCCCAGTCCGGTGCCCTCGACGCGTCGCTCCGCCTGGATGGGCGCCACGATGCCTGCAATTATCGATTGATTTTTTCGGACCCAAAACCCGGATTCTATTGCCCAGTTGAATAACCCATCGCACTTCATGCGACGATGAAACACCAACTTTCTGATAGAAAATTTAGACTTTGTTATTTGTTAGAAAAGCTCTTCGTGAGTAATGAATTAACTAACTTCAACAACCTATTCATGACATGGAGGAACATGAAGCAGGCTGTGACCATATTTGTTCCGAATAAAAATTTGCCGTACAATCAGAACCCCCATCCCGTTCCGCTCTACTAATTTACCGCCCCCCCCCCCCCCCTCCCTCTCCACTGACCCTGCTGATTCCTGCCCAATCCCGCTCCTTCCTTCCATCCCATCGCTTGCAGCATCTTGGCTCCCTTGTTGCTCGAGTCAAGAGGACGCGCGGCCGCGGCGTCCGACTCGCGCATCATCGCGTCCACCTATATGAATTATTGATTATTTATTGAATTA
>LS561918.1:25280-36041 GCA_900490775.1 Pristionchus maxplancki
CCCCCCCCCTCTGTCCTCACCAGTGATGGCATCGATTCCGTGAATGTTCCTCCTCTCCTTCGCCCTGTCTCTGTACTTGTACGAGTCTGCAGCAGCAGCTGCAGCCCCTCCTCCCGACTGCCAGCTGGAGGCGCCGCCTGCTGCAGAGGTCGACGCGGACGAACCTGCAGCAAGTGATAAATTAGGTGAATAGTTACCAAGGTGGCATCAACAATATCCCCAGCTCGATACTTGATACAACAGTGACAAGTTACATCGCATATTGTGAAGCACACAAGTTACATCGCATATATTTTTATAATGTAAAAGTGGTCTACGAGGGATCGACACTCCCAGTGAACTCGAGACAAGATAGACCTATGAAACAGAAAATTCACAACTCCCTCAAATTCTCACCCTACCGCACATCCCTTCCCTTACCGTAATCTCCTCCCGTTTCCTTCCCATCCGTAGCCGCCATAATTGACGCGACGTACGCCTTGCCCCACTCCACTTGCTTCTCTTCCAGATTCTTCTGCAAATTATTAGGGTTGACCGTTCGGAACGGAACGACGAAAATCCGAACTTTTAATCCAATTATCCCCTCATTCCGGAACGAGCGAGATTCGAACAATAGCCGTTCCGGAACGAGAGTCGAACAATGGTCGTTCCGAACTCATTCCGGATCGACTCATTTTCCGAAATACGAGTGGGAGAGCGGTGTGGAATGATAGGACAAAATTATAAAGAGTTATGTTTCAGAGACACGTATATAAATCTATGGAGTAAGTGAGAGCAATTTCATCCGATTTTCTGAATTTCGGATATGTTTCACTCTTGCTAATCCGTTCCGGAACGAGCAAGAGTAGAACAAAGGCCGTTCCGGAACGAGAGTCGAAAATCCACTCTCATTCCGGAACGAGTCTCATTTCGCACGTACGATATCGGACGTTCCGTATTCCGAACGGTCAACCCTACAAATTATACGCTTTCATTGGACAACATATAAATCTAACAGTAACTGATTTCCAACCAACCGTCCACAAGTTAAAGTAATATCGCAGCATAATATCAGATGGTCTATTTCGAAATGATTCGATAAGATGGATCAAATGTAAATAATCTCCAAACCTGATGCAGTTCGCTCTTGTTTATGTGCTTGTCCAGCGTCTCCACATCCTTGAAGGCTCTGCAAAATTAGCGATTTAATATTTGCTGAAGTATACCTTTTCTTCATACAAGCATCCCACAACGTTCAACTTATGTCTAATGTACCCTTTGCAACAACATATCATGCCTGTCACGAGAGAAACGAGCTGGGGATGGGAATGGAGCGAAAATCGTGAAATCTGTTTCCATCGGTTTTGGCCACCTTTAGGCATGTCCCAGCAGTCCCCAAACTCTCATTGTGCTGATATCATATTGGGGCTCCCTACGCCGGGTCAGATACCTGGATCCCCAACTTCATGCGCGTTTTTCTCGGTTCTGGTGCACGTTTGCGGAAAATGTTCCCTCGAGTGACCCCAGCTCTTTTTTCGAGCTCTTTCGATCTATACAAAGTAGAAGTCACGAAAATGCTTCCGAACAGAGCTACACTCAAGCAAGCATAACTCAAAAACAAATGGAAAATACCTTCTAATTTTTAGCCAGATTATAGATCTCTTCGAGCTCTTTCGAATGAGTAGTTTGCGCCCACCATGAATTAATCCTGGCGTATGATTTGTCCCCGCTGAAAGTTTTTGAAAATTGTATGCCATTTTATTCCATTCTACACCGCGAAAATTGCAGTGCACGGGGAGAAATGATAGAGAAATGAGAAATAAAATGACTTAATATTTTCAAAAACTTTCGGCGGGGACAAATCATACGCCAGGATTAATTCATGGTGGGCGCAAGCTACTCATTCGAAAGAGCTCGAAGAGATCTATAATCTGGCTAAAAATTAGAAGGTATTTTCCATTCGTTTTTGAGTTATGCTTGGTTGAGTGTTGCTCTGTTTGGAAGCATTTTCGTGACTTCTAGTTTGTATAGATCGAAAGAGCTCGAAAAAAGAGCTGGGGTCACTCGAGGGAACATTTTCCTCAAACGTGCACCAGAACCGAGAAAAACGCGCATGAAGTTGGGGATCCAGGTATCCGACCCGGCGTAGGGAGCCCCAAAATGATATCAGCACAATGAGAGTTTGGGGGCTGCTAGGACATGCCCAAAGGTGACCAAAACCGATGAAAACTGATTTCACGATTTTCGCTCTATTCCCAAGAAATGTCATTTTAGCTCGAATCTCTCGTGACAGGCGTGATATCACCGGGATTACAACTATTCACATAGAAACCTTCTTTCAGTTCTCCTATGTCAAATCACATTGTTCACTCCCACCGTAACCTAGACGCTCTTCCAACCAATACTACCGTACCTCCTGCACAGCAGACACTGCTTGCCGGGTCGGTCGATGAGCGTGGCCATCATCATCTCGCGATGCTCCGACGACGACATCACCTGAGGAAGGGAAGAGTTAGATTTTAAGGTCGCAGAATATAATTTTTAAATATTTATTAACAGATATAGGAGACGATAAGTAAAGCTTCTCAAAACTCCTAAAAGTCAAGTAGTTACGTAACCCATAATATTCAGGCAACATTATCATCTTCCATACCTTGGGTTCCTCCTTCACCGGCGGCTGCTGCCTCTGCTGCTGCTGCTGCTGCTGCTGCTGGTGATGATGATGGTGGGCGCCAGCTCCCCCCTGGGGCACGGGCACATCCTCGTCCTCACTGTCCGAGTTGAGGTGCGCCAGCGGGTTCTGAGAGGGGACCATTGAATCACTTCCACCCGCACGTTTGAGGCCACTGTCTATTCATGTAAAACCGTATTCGCCCACATTGTAATGCATGAAAGGAATCCGATGATTTCAACAAAAAAAGTAAATTATTAGACAAGAGCGCCCGCGTGTTTCATGCAACCTGACTAGCTCTTATCCTCTCAATTGCGCCAGGAGTAATGCAAAGTTGGGAACCGGTGCTCAAGAATAAACAAATAAATTTCTCAATCTCTTTTTTCCCGCCACTTTCGTGTATCCTCCTTCCTATTTAGTCTCGCATTCGCTCAAAGAGCAATGAATCGCCGATTAGCGCGTAATAATAATACAATCTCTCACCTTGGATCTATCGAGCATCTTCATCGTCACTTCCGTGCCGAATCCGGCGAAGGAAGGATTGGGCGCCGTCGGGGTCGTGCCTGCTGCAGGAGCTGCAGCGACGGGATGCGGACCTGCAGGGACTCATTATTCTTCAAGTATTTCAAATATTTCGGAGCTGCATGGAATAGATGCACAAATATCCTTGCAGCCGGTTTCATTTTTACATGTATGAATGCTGCAGCCACCCCTCACCTGCAGCAGGTGCAGCAGCTGCGATTCCACTGCCGAACGCGCTCTTCGTCTCCAGCGTCTTCGCCACCGGCTTCAGCGACAGAGAGACCTGATAGAATTGATCACTTTATTTTTCCAGTGAGAAATGAAACCACATCACATACACGAGTCTGACCAGTATTTGTGCAGTTGCTAAATCGCTAGGGTTCGATTAATTACCAACTACAACCCGTTGAAACACATCTCTAATAGACCCCAACTCTCCCATTTTGATACCAATTTTTCAAAATACCACTAATTAACTAATTAGTCTTCTCCTCCTCACCTTGGTGGCCTTCTCCTGCTTCTTCGCCCACTTCATCATGTCCTTCGCTATCTCCGACGGCGTCTTCTAAATTATTTTTTTCTTCATTTATGCAAATAACATAATCCACAACTAGTCAATTTCTTGCAACGCTGGCAAGCTATCAACTGTTGTCCCTATGGATGCCAATGCAATCTTGATAGTCGCTTTAATACCTTCTCGTCCTTCTTGTCCTCTGCAGCATCTGCGGCAGTCGGCAGCACGGGCTGCTGTCCGAAGCCACTCGCGATTGCTTGATTGATCTTCTCCTGCAAGGGGAAAGTGATGGTCAATGGAATCACATTTCAGAGCCATCGATTTCTTGTTTCAGCTACTCAATGTGAGCAAAGATGAATACTAGTAAACAATAAGACGATCCAACAAGACAAAAGTACAATTCAGCTGTTGCTCTTTCGTTGACTAACCCTCTCGGCCACAGGGAAATACGCTTTGAAGTGGTGACAGTAGTAATTCCAATTCTGCGTCACATGACTGAAGAAGTACCTGCAAAAGTCACACGTTCATTTCCCGCTTCAGACGCGTATTGCGTTCTGGCTACAAATTCGAAACCTGGTACGTGAACAAGGAAAAGCACAAAAAAGATAAAAAAAACACCCACCCTATATAATCAATTTTTCCCTATACCACACCCCACCCTCCACTACTGTATCCTACCGTACCCCTCTTCACTCACATCGTCTTCGGGTCATAGTAGTACTTCGTCACGTCATCGAACATGTATCCCGTCGAAGGGTCCGGCCTCATAACGTGCGGGTTCGGCGCATCTGCAATCGATATACCGTAATGGGGGTATATCATTTTAGAACTGGTAATTTTAGAACTCTACAGGGGTCAAAAATAAAATGTCCCAAAACACCTCCTGAGATCAAAATAAGACGAGTTCTTAAATGACCAGTTATTAAATGATACACCCCCACCGTAATACAGCCGCTACTGTACTCCCAAAGCCATATATCGTAACCCCACTTACCATACTGCTTCAGGAATCCGAGGGGCGTCATGATGTGGCCAATCTTCTCGGGCTGAGGTGGAGGCTGGGCTGCAGCCTGTTGCTGCGCCAGTTGTGCAGCCATTGCAGCCATCTGAGTCTGCATCAACGACTGGTCGACGGATGCAGCAGGTGGCTGCTGCTGCTGCAGATGCTGCATGTACGGGGGCGGCATGTTGTAGGCTGCAGTGGGCGCGGTCTGCTGCTGCTGCTGCTGTATGCCGGGTGGCGGCATGTTCATGTTGGGCATGACCATGCCCATGTGTGCAGCTGCAGCCAGCTGCGACTGCAGCAACTGCTGCTGCTGAGGAGAGGGAGGCGGCTGCTGCTGACCCATCATGCCCATCTGAAAAGGAACTGTTGAGTTGGTGGTGCATAATGACTACAAAGTCATCCAACAGAGTAAATCTCTAATAGTTCAGCCCATCGCTACTACGAAAAAATATCTACTTAACATTCCTGCTTTTACACGCCAATAAACAGCAAAGCGGAAAAGAGATCTTCACTCACCCCGTGATGCATAGCTTGAGATGGCTGTTGTTGCTGCTGACCCATCATGCCCATCTGCAATGAGACCCGGGAATTGTTGATAATCGAGATACAAAAAAGTACTGCCCGGAAAGCCATCACTATAAATTTATTTCAAATGGGAGTTCACAACTGCGCAATGGATTACTCGCAGGCTGTATGAACAAATCCGAATGTTTCTTCTCTAATTTGCGGCTCTTCTTGCTAGATTTAACTCCATTTTCCTTCAAAAACTCACCGCGTGTTGCATGGCTTGAGATGCTTGCTGCTGTTGCTGCTGACCCATCATGCCCATCTGCAATTAGACTGGTGAATTATTGTTGCCCAATGATTGCATAGTCATCCGAGACAGTGCCTCTCCAAAGGATGTCAATTACCTATTGGGGAAGAAAATATCCAACGCCCTGGAAAGTCACCGTTTTAACTATTCCATTTCATTTGGCTGTTCTATATCAAGCAATTGGATTTCGTCCCATGTTGCAGAAAAAAAAAGGAAAGAACCCAGCTGCTCTAACCATCTTCTTACTAATTACCCTGGAATGATACAGTTATTTTAACTCACCGCATGTTGCATGGCTTGAGATGGTTGCTGTTGTTGCTGCTGGCCCATCATGCCCATCTGTAAAATCATTGTGAACGAACGATGAGACAAAAAGCCCGAAAGCGCCCTGTCTCAACAAATCTACACAATATTCAAGTTCTTAATGGCGCAATTAATATATTCCTCATAATATACAACCACTTCTACTCACCGCCTGCTGCATGGCGGAGGAAGGCTGCTGCGGCTGCAGCATCTGCTGCATCATCACTCCGTCCATGCCGGGCGGCCGAAGGAAGTTGGGCGGCGGATGCGACGTGTTCACGTGGGCTGCACAAAATAATATTTTTAGGGGTTTGCAGAACGATAACTGTAATATTGCGCACACATCTACATACGCAAACATAGTGAAACGCGCAAATAACATAATGTGAAAAAATTAGCAGTTCATTCAAAATTTCAGCAATTAATGTTACAATGTTATTGTCAATAATCAATAACCAACCTGCAGCCGGTGCAGCAGGCGGTTGCTGCTGCATGCCTGGAGGAGGCATACCGAACTGCGGCATCATACCGGTGGGAGGCATCATGGCTGCAAATTCGGTTGTTTTAGAAGGAGGGCGATGGAATATTTGCAAGCTCACACCCACTAACTAATACATATACATGATGAAACCATCAATTCACAAGTTTCTACAGCTGGAATAAAAAAAGTGAACAGATCAGAATAACTGTTATTTTCATATCTGACAATGAGAGTCAACTACTGCAATTACGAGCCCGCTAAGCATAAAACATCATAAAATACATAATTCACGAGTTGTTTATCAGGGGCGACAATCAGTTCGGATTGAAAGCTTGCTTATTTAAGACCACCGATAAAATTGCAAGCGGCGCGTATGCGCTAATACATCGCCACAGTGAAACACACGACCGACAAGCTAATAAACCTCATCTCACAAGTAAAAACGCGCAGGTTTACTGTTTCAAAAACAACTCACAAGGCATTGCGGGTTGTGGGATGCTCATGCTGGACGGAGGCGCACCGTACTGTCCTCCCGCTGCTCCGAAGCCGCTCGAGGGAGGCTGCATCGGCTGCAACGCCCATTTAATTTCCACAATCAATCTATCAAGACTAAAGTATTCCTGAACCCTGACTACAGTAACCCACCATTCCGTGATGGTGCTGCTGCTGCGGTGGCTCCTCGACCTTCGCCCGTTCGCTAATCACCGGATCGGATAGGACCAACGAGAGTGGACGGCGCGAGTACGTCGTTACTACTGTAATGGAAAAGTGTTATCGATTTAATTCTACCGTAACCACAGATACCGTATTCCAGTCAGTAATGGATATCGTCATTCCTCACCAATCGATCCCTGCACCATGAGGGGGCTCTTCGAAAAGATTCCGAGAAGGGCGGAAGCATCGTTCACACTATGCAGCTGCACCCATGCGTATTCGCGCGAATCAGACTGCAAATTTTAAATCATAAATCTGCAAAATATAACTACCACAGAACTTCTTTTTTTCCCAAAATGAGTCAAATAACACGCTCGAAGCCTCGTTTAATACTTTGGATCACATATAAGGGTAGAATTATTTATTTAGAGAATTGTTTCACAAGCACGACTGTTCCAAGCAACCTCTATTCTAAATACTTCGCCAATGGCGCACGAAAGAACCTTGCTTCAAGCAAATTTGCAATCACAAGGATCCATGGTTCTGAACCACCCACGTTTGCGTTTCGAGATGTCTATAGCAAGGGGAAACGGGTAGATAACATTAAAGAAAGAGATATATATATATAAAATATATTTATAACTTATAAATTCGGTTTGAAACTGACCAGTTTGAACATGCCGAACTGGAGTTGTCCCTGTGTCACTCGCTGCAGTACACTCATAACACTGCTCTCGTTCGCCCCATCCGGCAGATTACGCAGAAGGAGAGCTGATATTTATTTATTTAAATATATTACTTTAAACTATAAACTCACTATCAGTAGGCTCATCTTTGGATATGTCTGAGAAGCCGCGGCCCTCGAGCGACACGCTCTCTTCCTGTAATAGATTTTTGAGTTATAGTACTCTACAGTAGGTCACAAAGATATCGATACCCACCTTGGAGATATTGCATCGGAAGCAGGTCTCGCGCAGCTGATAGTTGAGAGTCGTGCACTGAAGAGATTATCGATTAATGACCCAGTAGTTATCCCTTGCTTAAAGCCTACCTTGGCGCAAATCCAATCTTTCTTGTAGATGAAATCTGAATCCTTATTGGTGACGTACTCGGCCACCACTTTTCGTCCATCGTCGGCCAACGTCAGATGATTCTGAAGGGACGGAATCACCATCTCATCTACTCCCATCTCAGTCCGACAATCTCCACTAATGATGGAGAATGAAGAACCTTCCTCTCACTACTACCCAAAGACCACAGCAAAAAATGAGCTGAAATATCATTATCTTCTTCTGACGATAACTGAAGAAATGTCGAAAAAAAAATCCCAATCTGGGAGAAAATAAAAACAGCTTTCTGGCATCGTGCAAAGCTCCTGTGGCACACAGCCAAAACCTTGTTCTGCTCCATCCACTTGTTAGCTGATGCGGCGTCCACAAATTCGATGAATGCCATAGAGCGGGTCGATCCTGGATATGATCCGAGGGTTATTGACTGATCGAGTGAAATGGTCGGACACAGGCGCTATACCGAGAACTAGGACTGCCGATAGAAGGTCATTCTGATAGATTCGGAAGCTAAAATAAGATGGTCTCATTGCCGTTAACAATGGGGTTGACAAGAACAATGAGACAATATCGTGAAAAAATAGCTGATGAAAGTGCAATTCAAAATCAAGCGAATAAATATAAATTCAAAGAATGCAGACTAGTAAGATGCCAAGCCAATGCAACGCCTTGATTCATTATTAGTCAAGGGATCTAATCTGCCAGTCTGGAGGGACAATCTCGAGAAAGTATCAAGGGGAGTCGATACTAGACCAAACTGACCGCGATCTTTCTTGTCGATAATCTTGACATCCGAGGGCATGAATCCCTGTCGTGCGAACATCATCGTTAACTGGAAGGAATTCACACCCTCTTTCCGTGCACCCAAGTGGCATCTCGTGACCTACTAATCGATAATTTACCGACCGGTTCATGCAGCGTCCCATATTCCAATTGGGAAATGAAAATTCGCTTGGGCGGGCCTCGACTGGATTCGCGCTCCTACAAGATAACACAAACTCAGCAGGTGCCAACTTTCAATGAGGGAATATTTTCGAAAATAAACTGTACGTCGGGCGACCGTCTTCTGTATCGATCGCGGCTTCTCGAGCGACGTCGACGGTCATCTGAAATGGGATAAAATAAGAAAAAGACGCTTGATAAAAAGCTAGGCGAAAATCGATATTTATGCCTGGAGATCTTCTTCTTGACGATCGATCGCGAGGCGAACGCGATCGAGAGCGCTCACGACGACTGTAGCTTGAGGAGGACGAAGAGTTGTTGCCGGTCCCGTTGTTCTCACTTTAAGGAACAACTTCAACCAGGCGACAAGAAAAAACGGCGGAAAAAACACGACGAAAAAAAGCGCGCGAACGCAAATCAAACCACAATTTTCCCCGATGGTTAGCTTGTTTTACCGTGCGACGTTTCTCCACGAGTCGGCAGGAGGGTTGCCGCGCGGCGGATACGGCGGCTGCTGCGGCGGTGACTGATGCTCCTGCGCGTAGTGGTGCTGCTGGTACTGATGCTGTTTTGGGGTGTTCCCGTTGGCGGGAGGCGGCATGCGCCAGGACGACCCATCCATGGTCGAACCTGGTAGAGTATGGATTGGTGGATATGACACGACTAAAATTTAGAAACAAAATAATCGATAAACATTGAAGGCAATAAAAAGACGGCGAGCGTGTGGAGAAATCGAAAATGGGCGTGCCGCGAGTGTGTCGACGCCAGACGATATTTGTATACAGTAATCACAAATAATGTGCATCACTAAGTGACTTTTTCGGGATACTGTATATTTTTTTAAATAATTTAATTTTTTGTGTGATTCTCAAATAAAAAGAAAATCGTCAAAATCTTTATCGGATCGCTTGCTAGGATGCACATCGGATCTCTTTGCAATTCGGCGCTTCCTTACTTCGGCTCGATCGGTCTATGCACGTGGAAGGAGACTTTCTGTAATTGATTTTTTTAAAATGAATATTTAATCACTTACATCATCCTTCGTGATGGAGACGACTCCGGCGTAGTTCTGGTAGGTGCCGCAGTATCGAGGAGCGGAGAAGATAGAGATCTGGAACGATTCCCATTTTCGAAATTCGCAAAGTCCGAATCTCTCACCAATCTTGCGTCCAGGCCTGGCTTCTCGAAGATGTGGTAGCCCTCAACGGCGACCTGAGTGAATTTATTATCTAGAAATTCGATTCTGCGTCTGAAGATCGCTGTAAGACCTCAGATCGATCAAAGGGGCACTTCTTTACTTTGTTGCCCAAAGGTAGAGGGGAGATTTTCTATCCCTCTCACTCAATAGCTCGAACGCTCATTTCTTGCTCTCAGACAGTCAACCCGCGGTCAATTTCTGAATTCCCCTATCTTTGGGCAACAAAGTAAAGAAGTGCCCAAAGATCAAAGATCACGACCTCACCTGATGCGCACGAATGATGAGTCCGATCTGCAGCTTGGAGCAGAATTCCTGCAGGGCGTTGTAGCCGAAGACACGAGAGGCGCCGCGAGGACTCTCCTGATCAAAGATCAAAGATCAAACTACAAAGATCAAAGACTAACCTCATACTTCTCGACCTTAACGTCGGGATCTCCCCAGGTGAGATCGGCGCAGATGCCCAGGTCGGGGATGTCGCACGGTCGTTCGATGCGACGCAGCTGCAGAGATCAGAGATTAGACTACAAACTACAAAGGTCAAAGATCAAACTACAGTACCTGCGCGAAGTTGGTGAGGTCCTCCGAGATGCCGCCGTGCATGCACAGGATG
>LS561926.1:42257-53760 GCA_900490775.1 Pristionchus maxplancki
CACTTGATGGATGCGGGTGGTCTCAGAATGAAGAGAATCATGAAGAGAAGATTAGTGATAGTTGATATTCCCCCAATCCACGACGAACTTGATAGCAGACAATCCATTCCCACTACTTCTGTCTCTGAGTCCATTGAATGAATGGACTACGAGAATGGAATATTGTACTCTTCCACTCAGACGCAAGCAATTAGTGTTGACCGCCTTAGTCAGGAGTACCGAAGACAAAGCATTCGAGATTTCTCCATAATATTATCATCACTATGAATTTATGGTAAAAATAATGATTAGTGAGCGGTATGCGCAAATCTGAAGTCACAATTGTCCCCTTGAAGCAGTGTAACAAATGGTAATTACCATTTTCTGACTTATTCTTCGTATTGTTGTGGAGAAAAAAGAGTTATATATCGGAAGATGACGAAAGCAGGGAAACCTTTTGAAGGAATACTTTCATATTCACAAAACAGGCCGGAATTAACACAGGAAAGGAAGACGGAAGTTGTAGCTCATATCGAGATTAGTTCCGGTACAGAAAAGGTCATAAATCTTGCGAAGGAGGGGCTATTTTCATATACCCGTCACAGTTTATTCCTCAAACCGGAGATTCAGTAGATAGAAGGAGAGGATACTCCATCGTCTGCTGCCAACTGAGAAGAAAAAGGAACGAGGTAATCGTTATCTTACCATATTTACTATGTAGTGATGCGTCTAATATTATTCTTTGAAAATATGAGTACCCTAAATGTTTCTCCCATACTAATTATTCTCATCCGAAGTCTTCCAAATTGCATCAGAAAATGAGAGTGAAACGCATCTATCTTCACTTTTTTGCCTGCAATGTTTAGCGTAGATCCGATTAAGAATATTCGTCTTTCTCCTTCACATTATCTCGTTAGTTTCCATTACGAAGGATGTGTATCACGAGGAGTTCCACTATCACCATCCCCATCTCAAGATAACGTCAGATTGACGTACACCGTTGAATAATCTCGCAGAGTTGATTTTAGAACGTTTGCGCATATCCTGCATATTTAAACTATTCCTTGTTTTCTCCACGTCGAAGAAAGGCAGTTGAACTTGACAAAGGGTTTTCCGTCATAGAGCAATTCGAAGGGAGGAGGGGGATTCTTCTTTGTCTTTCCACCTCCCACTCTTCATCCCGATGACTAAACGACGCCTCCTCCATACTTCATCCCTCTTTTCAGTGGGCAGGCGATCGTCCATTCTTTTTCTTTTGCTGTGTGATGTTTTTATCTCCTTGAATCACAAATCATGGTACCCAATGACAAATATTACCTGTCGGACCAAGTCTCGAATGAACGAACGGAGTAGATAGGATGGCTTCCTATTTCTCTTCCTTCGTTATTTCCGATGGCTGGTGGTAGTGTGATCAGCAGAATAGTCGAATCAGTCAGTGGAATAACGATGTGCGTATTGAATGACTTCATTCTGTCCTCTCTGCCATCAATGACCTATCCCCTCTTGTTATGACTATCGAATAAGTCCTGAATGACCTTTCCCCCTTCATTCTCTTTAGTACCCTTCTTCTATCCCATCATCTCTCATATTTTCTCTCCTCTCTCATCAATCGATTACTCTAATGATATTCGCTCGAATGCCTAATCTCTTCTGAGATGAACAACAGAATAAGATCTTATAAGAAGGGAAGATGTCATCCTCTTCTCATTCATATTACAGTCCTCTCCTCAGTCATATCACAGTATACCATCTGATTACCATTCGTCTGAAGGTTACTGTAGAATATCACGGCACTTATCCAACTGATTACAACTCTAAATAAGAGCATCTATCGTCTTCTCTATCGTTCATTCTGAGATGAGGTTCCTCCCCTCTCTCCTTCATCCTCTCTTATTCCTACCCTTATTCCTCTTCTCTCGTCGATTCGTGCCAATCGGCGACAATTAAAGTCCTCCGAAGTCAAATAAACAATAGAAACCCGACCCAGTCCCCTCACTTCTCACAATCGACAAGTTCTTTCGTGTTTCGCAGTAGTTTCCTCCCTTCACTCTCCTTCGGATTCAGATGAAACAGTCTTTATTCAATTCATTGCAGGTAATCACATACAACGACCGCAATGGCATCACTCAATACTCTCTCGGTAGGTCACTTCCCTCCCCTCCCTCTCCCTCTATCGATGCCTTCAGATTCTCTTTGTCGTCATCGTTGGAATCTCACTCGTCAATGGTCTCTCCTTTTACGTTGGAAGTGAGACCCCCCTCCCTCTCCCTTCCAATCCTTCTCTTCTCTCAGCTTCGGGTGCCGATGGAGCTGCCGGATTCTCGGATGCTGAATACATGAGACTGAGAGCTGTCTGCAAGAATTACATCAATTCAGCCCAGAAGAGATCTGGAGTGAGTCCCCCCCCCTCCCTCCCCTCTAACCTCTCTCCTTTCCAGCCAGCATCTCCTCAAATCGCTCAGATCTGCAAGAATGTGATGAAGAGGAGTGAACAACCCCAGAAGAGAGCCAAGTCTCCCCTCGATTCCCTATTCGATCGAATGTACCCTGAGTATTGAGTAGAGAATGAATGCATGTCGTATCCCTCTCCATTGATCCCCTTCGATCTCTCTTCCCTCTCTCAGAAGCAGATAAAGATGATGTATTGTTGATGGTGGATACAGTAATCAGAGAATCAGTGGAATGGGCAGAGAACGAGAATAGAATTATCGATTGCCAGATAAGAGTTCGAAGATGAGTTGAGAGAGAAGAGAAGAAGAGGAGAGGAGAAGCACTATTCATTCGACTGACATTATTACTTCATCAACCAAAGGCCGTGATCATACGAAAATAATATCTAAGCATGACACTGAAAAGTTCATTGGTCACGTCAAAATACGCAATTTCACAACTTTCTCGGCCTAAAATAAGAAGTAAAAGTACGTCACCGGAAGGAGAAAATTGTTGTCTGCAGATCGTTTATTTCGGAAACTCTGTTGAAGAAACAAAATGGAATGGTCAGTTCTTAATTTATTAGTGTAATTATTATACCCATCTCCTGTTCTCTCTTATCCAAGAGTATCTCTAATAGTGGATCGGAATGATTGGACTGAGAATTGTCTCAATTTGTTCTCTTCTCTTCTCGCAGTATCATATGAATCACCAGCCATCATCAGCACGTAACGGAGAACTTTCGCCGTTTTTCGAGGCATCGCCTGCATTTTCGACTCGTTATCACTTATTCCAGAACGAGAATTAATAACATTAAGTGTATAATGGATGAAGAATAAAACGACCTTGTAGAGAGCATCGAGATCCTCCTGTTCCTCCTGTTTCGTTAGAGCCACATTATCACGAATGTTCGTGTATCTACAAGTATGTTCTCAAACTAGCAAGAAAAGTAATTTAGATCGTGAGAAACCATGTGACAGAGTGTGGGAATTTCTTACTGTAGGAAGGCGAGAGGAAGTGCTTCAAGAATCGATCCGGCCTCTTTCCTCACAGACGCTTGTTGACGAATCAATTCGTGTTCGATATCGAAAATCGCCTCCTGAATAAGAAATATCGTGGTGATACGAAATGAATGCGGATATAATGGAATGAAGTATGATTACGAACCCTCACAAGTTTGGGCTGTTTCGAAGCCCATCGTCTTATTCTGTAGAGTAGTTCTGCCTTAGTGAGAAAGGGATTCTTGGCGATTCGATAGAATTCATCGCGAGATCGACCAGTGAGAAGAGTGACGAAATAAGGAGGAGGAGTCGTCTGGAAGAAGTCATTGAATGGGAAATACTCCAAGTGAACATCTTCATCTTTTTAGTCGATTCTGATGCTATTATGAAACAATGAACAAATTGAGTCTAATAAAATAGAGTAAAGTTACCGATTGGACGACTCCAAATATTTCTTCTTCTTCAATTTCCTCAACTGATTCACTCGTTGATTCTTCCTTCTTCGTCGGTTTCGTCACAACCTGCATTGGTCCTTCCCTTCCTTCTTCCTCTCTTCCTCACCTTTATCTCCACTTCTTCCGTTGTCGTCGAAGGTCTCATCGTCGTCATCGTCGTCCTTCTCTCCGTCGTCTTCTCTTCCTCTTCCGTCGTTGTCGAAGGGACAGACGAGGTGGTCGTCGATGGAGTGGAAGTGACTGGTTTGATTCTCTTCGCTCTTATCTCAGTGGTGATAACTGCAGTAGTAGTGGAGGGAGTAGTGGTGTCCTCCTCCTCCTCCTCAGTGGTCGTCTCTTCTCTCTTCGTCGTCGAAGGGACTTCCTTCGTCGTCGTCCTCTCAGTCGTCGATGCTTCTTCCCTCGTCGTCTTCTTCACCGTTGTCGTCTCTCTTCTTCTCGTCGACGAAGGAACAGTCGAAGTAGAAGGAATCTCAGTGGTTGATGTACCCATCGTGGTAATATCTTCAGTCGTTGACTCCTCAGTGGTGCTTCTTCCTTCCTCAGTACTTGTTGACGCATCTGTGGTGCTCGTTGCAGTCGTCGTCGTTGCATTGGGCCGCTGCCAGACGATGCAGGGCCAGAACTTGCCAGTGATGAGGATCATCTTGGCGCAGTTGTGGAGTTGCACTCGTTGTGCGTCAGCCATGGAGACTGCGACAGCAAGAGTGAAGAACCGCAGTCCAAAGGAGAACATGGTGGATGGAATGGAGATGGTTCTCTTTCTTGGTTCGAGAAGAGAGGCCATTCATTCCCTTTTTCTCACTTCTCTCCTCTCTCTCTAACCCCATCGCCCTTCTGTATTTGTCTACCCACGATTAGATGGACACTACTCACACCACACAATCTCCCCTTGCCCCTTAGCGTGACAATGAATCCAGGCTGGACGCTGTTTTTAGTCCCCCTCCTCTCCCCCTCCCCTCCTCCCCCTCCCTCCATCCCCCCATTCGCTGTTCTGATCACATCGAGATGTATCACACCGTTCATTCAGAGCAAACAAGAAAGAAGGATCACCGATTCATTCGAAGAGTGCAAATGAGTGCGATTGTAGAAGAAGATGACTGGATATGGCAGGGAATTGGAGAGGGGGACAACCGGGAGAGAGAATGAATCGAAGGGAATGGAGAGGAGAGATCACTGGGTGGAGGAAAGGCTACATGTGATGGAATAATGAGTGGAATTCTTCTTCATATCCTAGCAGGGAGAGAATCGAGTTTACCCACGGGCCTCTTCATAACTGAATTGACGATGTTATTGTTATTGATGGGAGAGAATCGTTGTGATCCACTGTAGACATCGTCAGTGTAGACAACTCCACTCAACAATTTATCGAAGGTCGAAACTGCAGGAGTGAAGGATGAAAAACGATTGCCTGTAATAAATCCGTTCCCTTCCCTTCTCTCTCTTCCTTTCTCACCAACTGCATTGTGTCGTTTAGAATCTTCGCGATATTTAGAGGCCAGGTCCATCTAAATTGATTATTCTATCTTCGACTCTCAAATATCAAACCTTTTTCGATGGTTGGAAGTAGTTCTTTGCAGCATCCTCTGTTGATTTCGCCAGTTTCTGCAATGGAATTCTTCCTTTCTCCGTACTTTATCTTGTTTAGAGTATCTCTGTGGTTTTTGATCTCTTGTAACTGCAAACTTGCAGACGAAAGACACCCTCAGACTCCCCATTGTCTCTCTTCGCCTCGTTGAACAAACGTCTGTTCTTCATGAGTCCTCTCGTGTTCCCTAGAGAGGAGTGAACTCACCTTTCGTAGTTTAGATTCGTCGTCCTCGAATGCAGATGAGATGTGATTGGAGATGGCATGGTTGATTCCAGCTCCGTAGCCAGTTATTCCTGAATGGATTGAGTAGAGAGAGATGGATAGAAGGGATACCATTCATTCCAGGGAGAGTCGTCCTCGTAATGGCCACTTCAGGCAGAATCCATCGTCCTTCATCGTCATTCCACACTGCGTCTCTCTTCACTTTCTCCAGATTGGCAAAGTTACAATCCTGGAAGGAGAGAGGAAAGAGAGAAGAAGAAGGTTGAACACCCATTCCCACGCATGGAATAACACTGTCGTTGTCAGGGGAAACAGAGAATGAATGAATGAATTGGATGAGCTGAGAGAAAAGAAGGAGATGGAAGAGGGGGAGGAGGTACAAGGTAGGAAGGGGGAGGGAGGGAGGAGTGTCCTGGATGGGAATACCTTTCGAATGAGTGGGGCGACCTTCTCAAGAAGAGAAGTGTGCAATTTGAGTGCCTGAGAATGAACTGATATTAATGAGAAGGGAAGAAGTTCTCACTTGATCTTGTTTTCGAATGGTCTCGAGATAATCGAGACGATCGAGTTCAAATTCACCATGGAGATCTTCGATTTCAGCTTGGAACGATTTCACCTCAAATTGATTATTATGCGCCGAAGAATTCTTTCGAAAGGATACTTTAGACTGTTCCTTCTTCAATTGATTCGACACAGCATCTAATTTCTCCTGAGTGGACGAGTAGACTTGCAGTAGAGGATCGTCTGCACGCACATTCAAAGCAGCTGACAATCAATGGATCGATGATCGAAAGAGGGCTTTGATCTACCCGCGAGTCGCTGTGTCTTCTTCTCCGATTCTTTTATCTTAGCGAGTCTTTTCTGCTTGAGAACCTCGTTGTTCGCTTGCTCTCCGCCGACCTAAAAAGCGATCTACAATGATGTTTCTTTGAATGATTTCGAAAGTTTAATCCAAGATCCGAGTGCGAAATTTGAGAATATTTGGAAACGATATATTCGGTAATGTTCATACGAGAGTGTGTTCCAATTGTTCGATTCTTCTCTTCGCTTCATCAGCATCGATCTTCGTCCCTCCATGGGCAGCCACTTCATTGATATTCGCATTGGCCTGAAGGAAGAATGAAAGAGATGAGATGGAGTAGTTCCTCACTCTTTCGTATTGCTCCTTCAATGAAATGAGATCAGCTTGTAGTCCCGCCTTTGTCGTCTGTTCCTGCAATTATTCCATGAGTGAACTGTCATTAGTGCTGGGAAGGAATAGACTACGTACTCTCTCATACTGGTTCTTCAATTCATTCATCGCTTCTTCGAATTCAGCTCTCAATTTATTTCTCTCAGCATCGACATCGAATGTCGAAGAGACGGGAACTGAGAGGGAATGATAGAATCTCGATTGATCTTCCTTCAACCAACCGGCTCCTCCCGTTCCAACCATTGCTTTCAATCGTTCGATTTCTTCTTGATATTCACGTAGAAGAGCGTCCTTCGGGTCCTAAATCAACATTTCAGAATAATCTCAACGATGAAAGAAAACCTCATTGATCCTTGGTTTATTCTTGATGTTCTTGGCTCGATTCGCATATCGAAGAGTAGAAAGAGTCTCATCGAAGTTGTTGTCAGAAGGAGAAATACACGCGACCATAATTGTCTTCGTGTTTCCTCCTAACGAATCCTCAAAGGGTCAACCATTCGAACACCAAAACATTCATTTCCCATGTATTCAAGGGAATTCCCTCTCCCTCCTTATCTTCACCTGTAGTAGTCGAGTCAATTTTGAGTCTCGATATGGAATGTGTTTGCTCTTTCCATCCACAAGGGCACTAATCACATTTCCCAATGCAGATAATGACAAATTGATCTTAGTCGCCTCTTTGAATCGATCTCCCGTCGCACCTTAATAGTCCTCCTGAATCTCAATTGTTTCCCCACAATACCCACCAGTCTTCGATTGTCGTTCACTTCCAGCCAAATCAACGAGATTCAATTTGCCCATTCGAATATTTCCCTCTTCATTCATTGCTTCGACATAAACAGTGAATATCGAGTGCGATCGAGAGGAATCCTGATACTCTTTGAATGGAGGAGAAGAAGGAGTCGATCTCACCTTATTCATGAGAGTGGCTCCAACATGTCGATTGTTGAATCCTTTCTTCATTAGATCTGCACATCCAGCCACATTGTGACACACGTGCATAGAGAGACCCGCGACATACACTCCCTCAATTGAAACCATTTGGGAGATCGCGATGCTTTGTACATAGCCGAATCAATGATTCCAGACTAGATAGAATACGTTAAATGCATAGTAGACTTTATGTTGTTGCATTCTCAAGTGTGATATTTCTTTGAAGGACTGTATAGTCCAATATTGGGAATGTATTTACATAATTCCCTGAACCAACCCTGTCTCCTCCTTCTTTTATCTCAAGTTTCGTATTTTTCGTATCGCCGAGTAAATCTCGAACTTCTTCATTATAAATCTGAAAGTTGCAATTCATTCGTCATCAACAGATTGCGATTTACCTCCAAATAACTAGCATGAACTAGGAATTTCATATCTGAAGTTGTCGCCGTAGTCTCAAAAATATGTTCGAAAGCTCTGAATTCACTGCATTCTATTCTATTTCCTTCTTGTTCTGACCTGGGAATAATTCCCTTCTGAGTGGGAACATCTTCTAATCCCTGCATAGAGAAAGTCTTCCCTGCTCCTGTCTGCCCGTATGCGAATACCGTACCATTGTACCCTTCGATCACTGACTGAAATGGGAGAATGGAGGAGGAAGGGAGAGGACACTCACTTCCACTAGGGGAAACACACTCTCATTGTAGATTTGTTCTGCTGTGCTGTCCATGAAATATGCACCGTCGAAGGTAAATTCCTGCAAGAATCATCGTGAGACCCATTTAATAGAATGACGAGTAGGGTTGTCAGAATAAAGTATCCTTCATTACACGTGCTGTCTTGTGACACGAACAATGAGAGAGCACATGGAATAAGCAGACGGATTCTTCATTTTGACATCCCAGATGAAGAGATCGAAAGTATGATTGAAGTATGATTACTCACTTTGGGAGGGTCATTATCAGATGGATGGAGTATAACTTTCCCTTCAGCACCGATCATTTCCACGCATACCTCAATGCGTTTCATTACTTTGTAGTATCGTCAAACTGGGAAAACGAAAGAATTATCTGAAATTTCCGTTTTACTTCTTTCTCACAACCACCGTGAGAATCTTCTATCGACGATACTCACAAGGTATTTTTTCCCTTCGTCCTAAATTGATCATCATCTTCTCAGACACTTTCTCCTATTTCGATCTCTTCTACGAAAGGCAATCAACTACTGCAGGAAATGAGATTATTGTCATGAGAGTGGGGAAGTTTCTTTCCTCTCTCACGGTCCATTTAATTCAGCCTACGGGAAAGCCCATTCGAAGGACCGAATGCACGGTGAATAAGGAGAGAAAGAGGGTGGTCAACACGAATGAAGTCACTTCAGATTGAATTGGATGGAGTCAGACTACAGATTGAAAGATACCAGGGATAAACTGATTATCTGAGACTGATGGAATATCGATTACATTTCAGATGGTGGCAATGTAAAAAAGAGTTATATTCTAGATATGCTTGATCTTCCGCCAAAGCGAATTTCAATGGAGACACTTACAAGTCAGATGTATCGAGATTGAAGACAAACCTTGCTTGTGAGAGCTTTTTCCCTTTCGTTGAGTGGTCGACATCTACATAAAACTTTGACCGATTCGGCCATTCCCCTTCAATGATCATTTAATGAGATACTTGAGATAGACGAGTGACGCGACATTTATGATCTCGTAACAGTAAATAATGTAAAGATCATCTGGATAAAACTGAAAATATGTATTTATAAAATGGACTGTTCAAGGGCGGATGGTACGAATGAGTGATCTGAGTCAAATGGCGTCTCCCTCAAGAGACTCTCCATTTGTTGCTCTATAAACGAGGAAGAGACAGAGGGGAAAGAGAGGGAAAGACACGATTCAAGAATCCATGACAACCAGAGATAGACAAGAAGAAGTGAGAAAAGAGAGAGGGAGCAGCTATCTGATTTACTCCCATTCACTCCACTTACTAATTATAGTGGAGTACTTGGTTAATGATGGGGGTTCGTCATTGGAACAGAAGAGGAGATCTGAGAATGGGAAGAAAGAGGGAGGATGAGGGGGGAGTGGAAGAGTGTAGAGAAAGATTGGGACTACGGGAGTAATAAGGGGTTGGGAAAGGGACAATGATAAATATCAGTTAGTGTCTTCATCTTCTCATTCCATCGAAAAGAAGACGAAGGAATGGTGATTGGGGGAATTTCACTCTCCTTCTTCTCTCTATTCCGCGTCCTTCTAACCAAGGGAGTATCCTGGATACGATGGAGGGAAAACAAATCTCAATATTGTGAAAGAGAAGGACAAGAAATTCAAATATTTCAGCCTAGGCTTAATTTTTTTTATCTCGGCATATCGAAAAAGTTCGACATACAAATCGAGTATGAAATCGACCTGCCCTTTTTGAATGAAATATTGAAACTCTTCAGTATCCTTTGATTTTTTTATTTTAAAATAAATCTTGGTCCAGACTGTATCAGATCGTTAAGGAAAGATGAAAAAATAAAAATATTTTAGCATACAGAAATGAACGGTAAAAAATTAACGAGAATTCATCTCGAATGCTTCTCAAGATGATCGTAGAATCATATTTATTGTAGGATGAAACTACGGTTGACAATTGGCGGAATGCGACTTGGCAATGAGAGATGAATCACCCTTCTCTGATCTTCTTTCAAAACATTGCGACGTCGCAACTTTTTCTATTTCACACATCTGGTGTGCTCCCCGAGTCTAAAACCTTATTTCGAATTGAAAAAAATGCATCTAGGCTTCGCCAACATGTATGTATATTCCGAATATCATTACTGATTCAAGATTTAAAGTTAATTTTGCCTTCTCTATTTAGTATTCTCTTCAATATTCTCCCCAGTTTCAAAGACTTTATTTTTTCATCTTTCCTTACATCATATGTATGCGAACATCATTGTAAAAACTAAGAATGCTAGGGAAGTTAGAAGAAACAAAGGTCGCAATTAACTACACTTTCAATATTTCAATAACTTTTTTTTTCAGAAAAAAATAAAATTTCTTCATTTGTACTATAATTTTGTAGTACGAATGAAGAAACGTTCTTTATTACGTCGATTGTTCGATAACTATCACTAATGATAATTCAGATAATAATTATGAATTCGAGAGAATATGTACGTGCAAAATGTAGTGATGAGACTTCTCACTGGAATTTGTTTTCTTCGATTAATTCTCGAACAATCGTTGTGTAGTGTGAATCGAGAGAGCTTCACGGGCTTGATTGCAGACGTCGTATTTGACTGCATGATTATTTGTACATTTAAAAAATCAAGCTCCCGTAAAAATATATGGACAGAACAGTTAAAGTCATCCATTCTGTTGTCTCATCATAGCAATGGCTACTAATTAGTACATAATCTGCTCCTTTTTATTTAACTATATCGCAACTAGATTTTTGTCTTCATTATATTGCCTTCCATTCCTACGTATGTCTCATGATGATGACTCTTCCCTTCAATATAGTGTAAACGATGAGAATTCCACTAGGATAAATTGGATCCAGTAATATCTAGTCTATCGTATCTTTCTTTCTCTCTAGTAAGGTGTGGTTGAGTGTTCTGTCTTTCTCCTGTCTATTTCTTCTCTTCGATGGATGCAATTTCACAGTAGCATTTCCCCTCTTTCGATGGCAGTTCCAAAGGACAAACAATA
>LS561926.1:65956-101127 GCA_900490775.1 Pristionchus maxplancki
GAATTGTAGTTCTTGTTTGTGATCCCTTCCCCTAGAGTCTAGACAGACTCTAGGAGAAGGAACTAAAGGTGATGATTGAGTGTCCTCTTCAGGATGCGTGGCACTCCCTGGGGGACAAGTTCTACTCCGTCGCTCAAGCCCATCTCAATGAATTGTGTTTACCCACTGATCCAGAATGGAAGAATCCTCTCGCATTCAAAGGATGACTCTTCCTCTCTACGGTCCTCTCCATTCCCTCACCATATCGACGTCTTCTCAGTTATCATCACTCTCAATCTCCACTCACTTCCACTACCTTTCATTCATTGTATCCCCTTGATCTCTCCCCTCTCTTCGATGATCTCATTTTATGTCGAGTGTTCCATCTCACACTCATCTTTCTCTCAGATGCTTTTGTCCATCACAATAAATTCCTTTTGATGCTATCGATGTCTACACTCGAATCGCCTTCCCTCAATGCTCTTCTGTAACCCAATCCTCTTTCTCTCCCTTCCATCTTCGTTCATTGAATGCCACTGATCACTTCATCGTTGTTCTCTTTGATCTCCCTCACTTCCGTATATCCTTCCCTCTCTCTTCACACCTTATCATATCACTCTCCCGTATCTCTCCAATCCCTCTCTTCTCTCACTTCTCTTCTCTCTCTTCTTCCCATTGTCCCTCTCCTCCTCTGCTTCTTCATCAGTCTCTATACAAACAGGCGTCAAAGTGTTCCAGCTTGACCCTTCTCTCTTTCGGTGTTCACTCCTCCTCCTCTCTCCTCTTCTACTTCATTCTGATTGTTTCTATCTCATCAGATGGTTCTAACTCTTCTCTTCTCTCTTCTCTTCACAACTTCCTATGCTCAATCCCCGAGAAGTGAGACTTGTCCATATGGAAACTTCACCTGCAAGGGGTTTCTGAAAATGACTTGCGTAATCACTCTCATATTCATAATCACTTGGTTCTTTCTTCAGCAATTGAATGGTGTAATTACTGGTCGAGACAAGGAATCAATCGACCCGAGTGTTTCTCCAATTATCGATTACCACTGCAGTTTAGGTATCCGCTGTTCCATTGCGAATCGAGATAGTATTCTCAGATCGAATCCTTCTCCTCTTCTTCACTGGTCGTTCCATCGACCAGCCAGCAAAGTGTCTTCGTATCTACTGAATAATGATGGTTCGTCCATCTTGTTCTCCTTCATTCTCTCCTCTCTCTTCTCAGTCCGTTCTCTTCCCACATGCAATTCTGTGCAGAATGTTGTCAAGTGCATCAAATCACACCACTGTCTCGACACATCCATGTGTTGGGAGGTACCATCTTTATCCAATATTAATTATTCGTGATGGACTAAGCTAACTGTTTCTCTTAAGAATAACCATGCGTGTTGTACTCCTCTTCTTCCAATCTTCGCTCGAATTCAACCAGTCGCCATATCTCTTCCTTTCGTTCCTCTCGGATGTCCTCCTCCTCAGTCAATGGACTACCGGTGTATGACTGAGGTACGACTGTCGAGATCTTTCTCTGTTATTCTTCTCACATAGAATCCAATCTCATGGTGTTCAACAGACGTTCAATGTACATTGGGAGAAGCCCACAAGTGTTGTCCCACTGGTCAGTTTATAGTCTTATACTTTTAATGCAAATAATCACAGGCTGCGGAAATCGAATATGTGTGAATACGGGTCCGGTTAGACCGACAAGTTCAAAAGGTATACTTTTGGACAACTCAGCAATTTGTTTGTATTTACTGCCCCCTCACGCTCATTGTCAGCGAAGACCATAAGAAACATTGAATTATGTCTGATTCAGTCCGTTCGTCGATGCCTCTCGTCGACGTTTCTTGTGTGGAAGGAGCTGCTTCGTGGTGTGAGAAAGATGCGGACTGCAGGTATTCCTCCCCTCCCCCCTCCTCTCCCTCTACCCTTNCCTCCTCCTCCTCCTCCCCCCTCCCTCTCCCCTCTCTCCCTCCTCCTCCTCCCTCTCCCCTCTCTCCCTCCTCGCCCTCTCACCCTCCGGAGGGTACTCAACCGACACGATGATGGTTTCATCACGCGCACGATCGCGCGCTTTCCCTATTCTCTCGTTTCATGTATTTCACGAGTGATCATGATTTATCGAAGGAAAATGCTTGATCTATTATTACAAAGGATGAGACTGATTACTGGTTTCCAGTAGAGCCGAAACCGTTTGCACCACGAATCGATGAGCTCAAGTCCACGGCAGGGATGAAATTGGCCTAAAAAGATTGAGATACCCTTTAATTTGAGAAGCTCTGGAAAAAGTTCACACACTCTGCTGCATCTCTCCATAATAAACTGAGCAATTCTGTCGCCTGATTCAATCTTGTAATCAACTTTCGACATGTTGAAAAGCAAGACCTGTGGTAAACAAAATTGAAGATATGAAGGGTTCCTTCGAAAGCTGGAGTAATGATGGAGTACCTTTACTTCCCCTCGATAATCACCATCAACTACTCCTGCTCCCGTATGAAGGGAGAACTTAACGGAGAGTCCGGATCTCGGAGCGATTCTTCCGTAGTGGTTCGCAGGTAGCTGGACAGCGATTCCCGTAGAGATGAGTGCCTGTGAATTCAAATTCTAGGGTAGCAATACAAAGAGTTGCTGGTGATAGGGTTTTACCTTGCCATGGGCAGGAACGATCACAGTTTCTACTGAATGAAGATCTGCACCTGCAGCACCCGGCGAAGAGTATTTGGGCATTTGCGCCAGGGCATGGAGTTTCACGAAAGGAACATGAATCTGTATTGAGAGGAAAGAAAAAGAGAAATAGAGCTGATTTCACTTACCTCCTCATTGGAGTAATCTGTAGACCAAGAATCAGCCATGAGTATCGCCTGAACGTAAGAAATATTAGAGGAAAGGAAAGCACAGGAACGAAGAAACGAACGTGAAGGAATGATAAGATTTCCTCTCGCAAAATGCCATAGTGTAAGAGTGAATCAGACAGGTGCAGAATCTCGATGAAAGTGTTACACTACAGAATTCAAGACTTAAATAGCCCCCCTCTTCATTTCGGTCATAGCACGGTAGAATCATTTTTTACATCATTTATCAAAGGTTAGATTTCAACACAGACTTCCAGACATTGAAGGGCGAATCGTTCACCACTGGAGGGAATGATCACAAGTGGGGTATGGTCGCAGCGAAGAATTACACGATGCTTTGCGAGCAAGTAGTCCTGAAAAGATCAGAATGAATTGAAAATCAGCAACCATACTACTTCACCTTGATGCGAATAGTAGCCACAATTCCAGGCACCGTTCCCTCACCACTTCTGACGTCCAGTTTCACAGTCACTCGAGAATGTCCATTGGAACCTTTCTCAATGCGAGGTCCACACAACTGTCTGTTGTTCACTCCCAGATGAGAAGTGCGAACACGACGATGAGAGAAAGTAGCATTGAGCAGATTGGTCTGGTGGGGTAGGAGACGTGAGTGAATGTCGATACCAAGGCGAAGTAGGGCGTAGTATTCAAGAGGTACCCAGTGAAACTTAGTCGACGGTCGTTCCTCCACAGAACGCGATTCATCCTTCCAGCTGTCGAGCGATGAGACTTCAGGAGAACACGGCATACCGACACGACAACAAAAGGAAGAATGTGTGAATGAAGAAGGGAGGTGCGTTTTTATACGAGTTTTAGTGTAATAGAAAACTAAGAAGAAAGCCAGTGTTTCGCTCAATTTCCTGATTACTTAAGCAGTACTATCTCATTATACGTCTCCTGAACCATTTAGATACCATTCTATCGTTGTAAGCTCTGTCATCGAAAGAGAATTTCCTAATTACAAGATCGAAACTATCATAAATAGATCGATGATAGATAAAGTAGAGACAATAATAGCCACACAGAATCGATGAAAAGGGTTGTATTGATTGTGCTAGTCTACGAACCTTGGGAAAATTAGACAACCATTTTGCAATGTAATCAGAAGGTGGTTTGCCTGATGAGTCAAAGTACTCTGCACAAGAACCATTTTCAACGTAAACTGCAACCCAATGAGATCCCGGCATTCCTGAAGGATCTGTGTTGAAGATGAGTGAGAACGGAAACCATGGAGGAATCTTCAGATCCTGATCAGCTGGAAAAGTTCCAATGAAAGCCCTTGTGGTAACAGGACAAGCTCTCAAAAATTTGTCCAAATCGGTTGTTGTAGTCTGATCGAGCATATCTAGAAAATTTATCAGTTGACGGTAGGTACGTAGCACAAATGATTAAGTTTCATGGTCAGCATGAATGTTTCTGAAATGATCAATCTGATACAAGCCATCATACTCTGCATAGATAACAATCTGTAAACCATTCGACGGTGTTCGTTCTCCAAACTTCATATGAATCTGAGTTGTTCCCGAACGAATAAGTTCAAAGTCACTATTAGAGTCGGTTGGACTGAGATTGAAAGCATGCAGTGCGTAACCATTCTTGTACTTCTTGTAGCCAATGGAGAGTTGTCGATGTTCACCGATGGCTCCCAGGTTCTCGTAAAACATCAGAAAATTTTTCGCATACTTGTTAGAAGCGAAATTGGCAGAGAATGGTTGTGCAGGGTAAACGGTTCCACCTGCATCAATGCTCACTTCGCTGATCCCGAAAGGTTTGAAATTGAAGGGAGATTTCGAAATGTTGCCGTCGAAAGCATCCTGTTCCACGCATCCTATTACCATACGACGAGGGATGATGTCTGTGAAAATTGTGGAAAAGGGTAGATCTGATCGCCCACCGGGTACAGACAAACATTTAACACGGGTTCGAGTATATGGATACTTGGCCGTAGTGGTCAGAAGAGTTTTCTCAAGGGCGAGATTTGCAGAACTGATAACATTGACAGCCTTGACCATGAGAGACATCCCTATCAACTCCAACTTGAAGTTAGGACTACCTGCAGTAGAAGAGTCGTGTGATTCGAGCACAAACTCATCAGAGTTTCGGTACAATTGTAGATGAATATTGAGATGAGGAATGAGCAAACGATCAGTAGTGAAGTGATCAATATGCAGAGGAGCAATCAGATCAATGTTCCCATTTGCAGCTAGTTGCACTCGTGTTTTGTACCCCACATTCGTTGCGCTATCTAGGCCGCTAGCGTCATCTTCATAGAATCCGGCCCCTTGCAAGATTCCGTTCTTCTGATCCGTACTGTGGTTCAGAACAGCTTCCAAATACGCCTTGTAAGCATAGTTGGGGCAGTTGTATACCTGGTGGTTGTTGATCTCCAATTTGACTTGATTGATAAAGGTCGATCCACCATAATTGATCATGGCCAGTTCTACAGGTTTGGCACTAGTATCCGACTTCTTGCTCTCGGGTACTTTGTTGTCCAGACGAAATCGCATGTAAATATATGCCCTACTCATTTGGAGGTAACTTCTCGAATCAGTAATGTTAAACTCGAATGGTCCAGAGTTCATTAGAGGAGTCGAAGTGGGAATGTGGAGCCAACGATAACTCTCAAAAACAACTTGTGTAGTCGGTACATCAAATACATTCATTTCGCTCCGTGAAGACGGGGCACTTTTCGAATCTATCATTTTCCCGCCTCCCATAGTCCAAAAATATCCTTTACACGTCTTTTTCTCTTTACCGTCTTCTTTACTGCCTTCTTCTTCTTCTTCACTACTCTTGATCCTTTCTTCTTACGAGTCGCAGTTCTCTTTACACTCTTCTTCCTTCCGGATGTTTTTCGTCCTGTACTCCTCCCTTGCCCCCGTTGAAGTTTGTTAACTGCACGAGTTACCAGATTGTCGTAGCTTTCTCTTCCTCGACGCTTGAGTGAATCGGTAAATCCGTCGCCTGATGAGAGATCGTCAGCTATACGACCGCTCGCTAGCAGTGCTTCAGTTCCAATAGATCGACCCATGCGTTTCGCAAGGGGAAGAACGTAGCCCAGAAGTTTCGACACAAGTCCCCCTAGTCCAGATGCTCCTCGTTGATAAGGATAACCACGGAATCCCGTACCTTGCTGTGCAGCATGCACTTGTTCAGCGAAAACAGATGTCCAATCAATGGATGAATCAGGATCAAAATCGACATGCATTCGTAGGCGACTACTCTTTATCAACAACACTATACAAAGTGATCAGATTTTCGAAAATGAAGTACAGCACAGACCTTGCCTGAGTGGAAGGGAATCACCTCATTGAGTTCGTTCTTCAGTTCTATACGGATTGAATCGATTTCCGCTGCACGCACAGGTACATAGTGAGGTCGAGGGATTACATGTTCCACGTTTTGCCCCGGAATACCCTGAACGTTGAGAACTTTCAACAATGGACACATTACATTGGAAAGCATTTGAAACTCACAACAGTCTGCATAAACAAAGATGAAATCTTTAGCTAGATGAATTGGATGAGTACCATTCATTTCTTTCAGACGAACTTCTTGTTCTAGCCCCAACAAATACGCAAGTTTACGTGAAAAAACAACTTCTACAATAGGAGGTTCAAGGATGATTCGACATTTACGGGTTATTGGATTGTATTGGAGTACTTCAGGGTGGGTGTAGTCAGTACCATTAAAATCCTGAAGTGCTGAGAGAATCGTATTATTTACGGTACCTACGAGATCCTCTCCTGTAACATAAGTTCCGCTTGGAACAGTTAGCGTTCGTAGCAAACTTCGAGTGCCCTCTTGGAATTTGACGTTTAGCGTATTTTCAAGCATTCCGCTATCGTCTTCTACACGTTCGCCTAGTGTGTCGTAAGTGAAGGGATAGATGATGTCCGTAAGCGCCACTTCATATCGACCACGAGTAAACTTAAGTGGAGTTGGTAGGATGACACGAAAATCTCCAATCAAATCCGTCCTATTCGTATTGCTCATAAGAGTGACATAGAAGTCTCCCATCTGTGTCTATGCACACGTTTCCACTCGAATGTTCTTCGTCTGAATGGTTGGAGCAGGTAGGATGTAACCGATTGATGACGCAAGGATGGCAATCCACAGTTTCTGATCTGCCGAACAACCGTTCACAGTGAGATTATAGATTGAAGTGAAGACCACAGTGTAAATCAGAGTGACCTGTATCAGATACACGATCAGACTTTTAGATACGTTTTTATCACCGATATGCCACCATTCGGTGCCAACACTGTCAGCATAGTTCCGAGTGTCCCGAATGTCCATTCCATTACTTCTGGCAGACGACTTGCAGGTTTTCGCATCAATGGGCGAAACTTGAGTAGGAGAATGAGAGAAGTTGTAACAAGTTTCGTTCCCGCCGCAAGATTTATCATGTTGATCGCTGTTGCTCGCAAATTCAGACAGAGCCATCTTGAACGTAGCGCACCAGTTCAGTCTCGTATACGAGTGAATCAATCTCTTCTCCATGTAGATCCTCAATTATATATGCAGGAGGGTCCTTGAATAGTAGTTTCTTTATACGAAAAACCTCTTGAGTGTAACGTTCTCGATATCCTTTGCGGAATAGTTCTCCTTTGATGCCCAACCGTACAGTGTCACCAACATGAAAGCGATGTGTAGCAATCAGTTCATTCTCGTGACCGTATAGTGTTTTCCATACAGAATAAGCATTATTCTTGTTTACATCGACTGGTGCCAATCCTCCAATAGAACGAATTAGAGTTCGATTCAGTCCATCAACAAGTGGTGCGAGCACATCAATCCAGCGATTTGTCGAATGTTCCGTAAAGTGACGATACATTTTTACTTTGAGTCTTCGTACAGCATTCTCAGCTAGACCACACTTGACGTCATGATTCTTGGGAATTCGATGATCAATTTGGTAACGTGTGAGCACCTTTTTAAACTCCTTTGCGATAAATTCTTTACCCTCGTCAGTATAGAGACGATAAGGTACACGTTTGCTGACCAGCAGCAGTTTTTCATACACTTCACTCGTCTCGACGCCTGTTTTTCTCCTAAGCGGAGCGCAGAAAATAAATCGTGACAGTACATCCACAACTACCAATACGTAGGCATATCCATCGTTGTAGCGGCTAATATCTTGCAGAATGCACAAATCAGCCTGATGATCACTGTCTATCCACGATGCACGTGTTCTTCCGGTGAGATTCTTACGCAAGAGAGGATAGTGAAGGGTGTACGTACGGTTAGAGTGAAGAAATGAATGCACATCCTTTCTAGTCACGGAAGTAGATATCTTTTTTGCTTCTCGATAAAGAGCAGCTGCGCTAGAATATCCTGCGGCACTGGAGAGATCTGTGTACAAACGTCGTAGTAGTGCCTCACGTTCCGATGTCAAGGGCATATTGTTGATGTGATCTATGTGGGCAAACAAAATTTTGATTAGGAATCAGTCCAAGGTCGAACAGTGAACTCATCATCTTTCGTACTTCTACTGCTTTGGAGTGATTTCTCCTCAGGACGTCTGGTTTTGTTGGCAATGTGATCCGTTACGAAACCAGACAGCACAAGATATCGGGCGAAGCGTGAACTTCCCACAGGTGGTTTCGCTCTCCACTTATACGCATTAGAAAAATCTGATATTAGTTCTTCTAGATTAGTACCAGGGAGCACGGTACCAGAAATGACGAGTTCTCCATTAGGCCCTTCTGAAAAAGTAGTCGTATGCTGTTTCACGTGATCACGTAGCATGCGCTCTTTGTCTGCAGACACCAGTTTAGTTTGGGTGTTTCGACTCTCGTTCATAGTCTGATCAGCATCAACGAATATAGTCCCATTGGTTTCCTTCTCCTTATCGTTCTCCTCGTCAATCTTTTCCTCTCCTCTATTTTCATTGGATGGTACAGTCGATGTCCCGAAATCAATGGTTCGCACTTGATCATGTTCAGAGAGTGTACCTCCATGTACGAGATGTGTTATTCTCCTTAATATATCGCTATACTTTCGCATTTTTTCATCTTCACTCTGCCCTGTGGTAGTAAGTAGTGTGTGCAACTCTTCTTCCTGCAGCTGCAACAGACTTTTTGATGAGGCGGAAGGTATCACTGCAGTATTTGTGATCGCAGAGGTAGCATCTCTCTTCAATCTGTCCAGCTGCTCCTCGGGAATGAGCAGCATTTTATTGAAGGACATTCCCGATAAGACTGCTCAGAGTGCTGACAACAATGGGAATGAGAGCAGCGATGAGCGCACCTCCACCCTTCTGGTCAATGGAAGCGCGAGCTTTCGAAATTGAACGTGTATGAGCGAGTTTACGCATCAGGGGGACATGACACTTTAGTTTAGAACGTTTTGCAGGAGTACAATGTACCTTTCCATCCAGAATATTGCAGATCGCCTCGATGAGACACACAACTGTATTGTCATCCAAAGATTGAAAAATTGATGAAAATTGATCAGCACTGCTACATGTTTTCAGTTCATACAAATCTGCAGCAACCTTCATGTTCCAGTGAGCCTTACGCATTTTCCACTTACTATTACTGCTTAGGAAGGTAACAGTATGTGGGTAGGGAAGGAAAAACGTTGGTACGTAGACGGTAGTTGTCGGGAGTGTGCTTATGTAGATCCACGAGCAAATACGAGTGTGGTTCGCGTGTACAGTCCTCGTAAACGTTAATGAAGAATTCTCGACGTGTAGGGTATAGTTGTGTAGCGAGATTACGGATACTCAATCGGTCAGGATTGTTTTTGAACAGTACCAAGTATGCAGAGTGCATTCTCAAGTTTCGAATAGTTTTCGAATAGAAAATTGAATGGATAATTGCGATTACACTCATATTGAAATGATGAGAGCAAACCGTGAACAGTTTCTCTACGTCCTTCCATTTATCCATCTGAACCATCAAATCGTCCAGAACGAGTAGGGGAGATTGTCCTTTGAGATTCTTCAGTTGTTCTAGACTAGGTAGCCCTTCCACCATCACAACATCCTCACGTGCACTCAACCACTCGTATTCGGGTTGATATTCACTGTAGCAGAAGACGATCTTTCCTGGAGTGACTCCCCATACTGTATCAATGTTTCTTAGAATCGTATGTACGAATGTGCTCTTTCCACAACCTGACGGTCCGCTTACGAGCATGCACGAAGGCCATTGCAGTGAAGAATTCATTCAAATGAGATGTAAAGGGCACTCTGTTAAAACATATGAGATCATACAAACGAAAACACGAGATCTATAGCATATAAGGGTACTGAAAGATGATCACTTTTGAGAGATAATAGGAAAATCTAGAAGCATCCTAATCCTCACACCATCCGTAAGGACGAGTGGATCCATCAGGCAGAATGACTCTCTTGTCGTAAGTGGGGCGGAACATACGGATTTCATGATGGGAATATACAGAGTGCTCTCTATCTGTTGATATTTTGAAATATCGTACGGGAACAGGATCCTCTGGTGTGTCATTGATTAGAGTCTTCACATGATCACGGATCTTCTCATAGTTCACATGATTTTCAGACTCTGCCGTGAGTGCAAAACCTCTGCATTTGACAGTTTCCGTAGTCTCGCCATTGGCTTCGTTCAGGATTCGAAGAGCGTAGACCTACATTAGTCTTTAGTTATTTCCCTCTCATTCTCTCTCACCTTAGGCCCCTGGCTTACGTAGCCAACACATCGCGATCCTTCTGGCAGTTCATCAGTCAGGCGGCCAAGTGTATCGCCCATCATGTCCGCCAGAGGATTCTCTTCTCGTGTATCGTGGAGGAAGATGATGGAGTCAGTGTCTGTGATTGCCATGAATGAAAGCTATTACATATTACGAGTCACACCTGCGTAGAGCAGACGATCCGGTTGAATTCTTTCGAGGGCACTGTACAACTGAACTCTAGCATAGGCAGTGGTCAGACATCCCACTGCCAATGAATTAGAACTCAGAGGTTCAATTGCATCAGACTCCTCTTGGTACTTCAGCTCGATTCTATCAGATCTACCGAGTGCGCAGAGAGATTGGATCTTCACTCCTGGCTTGCTGATAATCTTGATGAAGTCGTCGTGATTAGAAGTAATCAACGTCTTGGTTCGAATCGGATTCTCTGCACTTTTCCCCCACTGAAAATAAACATGTAAATACTGTTCTCTGTGAATTGTCAGTGATTACAGTCTTCTCCTGGACATTGAAAACCACATACCAGGGAATTGAGTCCCAATTTCGAGCCAGCTCTTGCAGGACCGTTCTTGACCACCTTGGACTTTTCCAGACGAACACCTTCTTCCTTCAGAAAGTGAAGTAGATATGCATCCTTCTGCTCCTCCGTTTCCACTCCTGCAGGCCAGCCCGAGGCTTGCTGAAATAGAGGTTTTCACACTCAATAATGATACTGATGACAACTCACAGCCTTGAGCTTGATGAAGGTATCCATGTACTCAGAGTAGAGACCGTGCTGGAGAACTTCGCCAGTGGTTTCATCCTTCTCGTAGACGGTCCATTGGTCGTAATGGATTGCCTTGATTTCTTAGTGAGATGAATAGATAGATAGTGGAATACCTCATAGCAGTCCACGATGACATAGCCTCTTTGAAGAGCCAGCTCCAACTCCACAGTCGCCCACGTGCCCGTGATGGTTCTTTCGTCCACATCATGCTTGCAGAAGCCTTTGTTATTCTCAGCGACACATCGAGTGCATAGCGTGAAGAGGAGTTTGTTCTTCAGATGCGCAGGAAGGGCAGGCAAGTGCAGACGACGAGGAGGTTGCACCTCAAACTTCACGATGAAGATGTCACAGAAATATGATGAACACTCACTTTACAGAACAAGAACCCCTTGACGGTTTCGTTCAATTGCTGTGTGGTTGAGATGAATACGGGACGACCATCAGGAGTATTGGTCTTCTTGCGAAGATCATCTTTAGAGAGCGTCTTCTGACCACCACAGGGGTACTCTCGATACTTGTTCACATTAGGATAACTGTCAATAATATCATGAAATGATGGAAAACAGTTATTACTCACAGGCTACAAAAATCATAATACATGATCTTCATGTGACTCTCCAGTTCGACTTCACACTGAAGAATGTAAGCCTCAACTCTACCTCCACACAATGCGAAACGCAAATTGATGGGGTCCTGTAAGTAATGTATTAGTGTAGAAAGGGCAAAGAGTCAACTAACATATATGTGGAGTTGTTCAAAGAAGTCTGCCATATCCTTGTTCGAACGAAGCATTCTCTCAATGTCACACTCCCAATAGATCTCCAAATCGTAGTGCTCTCGAATGATTGCTTCCCTCTCTGCATCCTCTCGCCGAATTCTTCGAGCCGACTTTCCTCGCATCAGTGAATCTTCCGTGTATCGGCATTCATGCTGGTGAAAATAACAGCCCTTCACTTCTAGGGCTATTCCTCTGCCTCCGTTCTCAATGAAACCATCCAAATAGTGAGTTCCGAGCTGAAAACAAAACCGTAAATAAAGAGACCTACTAGAAAATACAACTCACTCTTCTCTCTCCTCCATGTAATGCATCCTGAATGATGACGTTCTCAGCATGACGCTTCCACTCAAAGAATTTTAGAGCTAGAGCAGACTGGCGACGCTGCGAATAGTAGTAAATATGGCTCACTGACGATTAAGTAATACCTTGAGATTTGATGGCCTGTCTGCCAGCATCGTGTCCTTCTTCATGAATCGACGACGATAGCACTTGAGAGCAGTTGAGGCAGCAGTGAGACACTCGTGGAGAGGCCATACTCCTCCGTTCTCGAAGAAGTCCTCCGAGAACTTTATGCAACCTTCCGCCAGCAACATGACATCAGAGAAGCAGTAGTCGATGATCTCTCTTCGAAAGTTGAAGAGATCACCGGCTACTGCTCTCTCTGAATGCCATTTGGTGAGGGCAGCCTTCTTCGAAGAAGAGAGTGACTCTAGTCCATATGATTCGAGAGGTGGGAGAGGTCCATCGTAGTCATAGTTCTTCTCGAGGTTGAAGAGGAAAGGAAAATATCCTGCAGTAGAAGGATGTGATTGAGAAATTATTTCCAATGTGGTACCTTTTTTCCTCTCGCCTAACTCAAACATCTTCGTGAAGGCTGACAATGGGCACGGAATGAAATTGTGGGAATCGACCGCTCGAGTTCTTCCAATCTTCGCCGACATGATCTTTCGACCGGCGACAATCGGGCAATCAGTATATGTGCAGTCAACAAATTCATCCGTCGTACTCAAGATCTGTCGTAGGGCGAAATGTCCATCGTAGCTGCAAATACAGAGGTGAATATTAATTATGGTTCTCCCCATCCCCTTCACTATGTCCGGAATCCTTTCACATCAATTCACTCACCCCTTGAAATTGTGAGCGACAAGCGTGTACTCTAGATGCTGCTCCTCTTCCAACCAATCCACGAGACACGCAATGGGGTCAACAGTGGAGTCATCAAAAGAATGCCAGATTTTCAGACGATCATCGTGACAGATGGAGCAAGTCGCAGGAACATCATCCGAGGTGGCAGGGGTATTCTTCCAGCACTTGCGACAGCACTTGAAAGCCACCACCAGGTTCGGCTTATGGTAGATCTTGCCATTCCTCTCCTCCTCGAATGTCGACTGCAATGCATGGATGGTGAATCAGTGTTAGTATGATTATGACACCTTCATCCTACATTTCCTAGCGCTCACCTCCACATCAAAGAAGATAGTGCGAGCTTCGAAGTCCTCGGGAGCCTCAGCCAATGGTCGTTGGTAGCAATCGTTATGGTCTTTCGGCCGCTTCTCACAACAAGTTCTACAGTATGGTTTTCCACACTCATGCTTTCCTCTCGTTCCTGTTCGATTGTAGATGGGTACGTTGCAAAAGGGGCACATCTCAAATTCACAATGTCTCCTGTACAAACGTTTCGTACCCACCCGATTTTCAGTACACGCGCTCTTTACTCCCTTATCTCCTGCGAATGGAACACGATGTCGATTGAAGCATTCTTGTGTCTCGAAGCTCATTTGGCAATCGATGCACACGATCGTAGCATTTCCAGCGCAATCTCGAGTATCGTAGTGACAGCAACGTTTGCATCTTACAGAGCAAATATAGTGATCCTCGAGATTAGAAAAACACTTGTCGCATGCATTGCAATAATAGATATTCTCTGAAGTCAGAAAAGTGAGAAAAGACTGTAATGCTAATACTAATGCACTAGCTCATAAGGATAACATACTGAAGAACGATGCGAGTCTCTTGATATGATCGAAATGACGATTCTTCAAACGGAGAGCGATGATATCCTTGTCCCCGTTGCCTTTGTAGGGTCCTTGCCAAACAGGATGCAGATTGCCACCATCTCGAATCACCTTGATCTGATAATCAGGGAGCACATCCTAGAAGTTTGTCAATGTTCCAAAGTTCGATTACAGTAAAACAATACCTGGAACAGTTCGAGCTCCGCGATTCCATAATCGGATCTCTTCTGAACTCCCGCATCCTTCATGAGTTTGAGAGCAGCAGTTTCGAGAATATTCGTGGATCTTCGAAGTGATTTGAATTCTTTCCCCGTAGATCCAGTCAAATTGTATGCTCTTCCTAGTACAAGAGCCTTTGGGAGACATAGGTCATTTCCTGACAAGGAATGAAATAGTTTATCATATGACAAATTACAATGTACCCGAAACAGGAGTAATATTAGATCCTTCTGATGGTCCTCCGTCGTGTGCTGCTCTCCCTGAACCCACCAGTGTGTTCTCGACCATGATGAAAGAAATTCGTCCCTGTGGATCGGAAATTGATTGAACTTTCTACGAACGTAACAAACCTTTTGGGTCAATTTCAAATTCGGAGATCCTGACTGCATTAGGGTATTCATTTCGAGTCTTACTGCCGCAGGATCAAAAGAGCGAATTGGACGGAATGGAATGTACTTTGCATCTGGCATTCCAGGCCACCAGAACTCTATTCCGAAAAAATCTGTGTCCTGACGTCCATGAGATGCCTCCTTGAAGAGTCCCTCGACAGTCATGTCAAGGAGGTCTTCGAAGGGACCGTCAAATTCAGAGGCCTTAGGGGTAAAGAACAGCTGGCGAGTTGATGTGAGCATTTTCAAATTTTTTGAGTATGTTTTTTCTGGCGGAGTCGTCTGGAACATCTCTGAGATATCCACGACAACGGCCCTCTGCAAAACAACATCCCCATCCTACAGAAAAGATTGCAATAGTGTACCTCTTCCACTTTGGGTGAAGGAATTTGCTGTCTTCTGGGCTTCTTCTTTCTTAGAGTTAGAGTAGAATCTGATCCTTCGATATTCCTCTTTCTATTCTTCATGACTGCATCAGTCTAAACAAATAATCACTACTTGAAGCATAGTGGTGATAAAGTACCTCTCGCGGGAGATCTTCTAGGAATATGATATCATCGTCATTGTTGCCCTCCTCCGAGAGATTCTGAAGGGTCTGTCCGATTAGTGTAAAGGTAAAGTTCTCTAGCCATTTTCAGATTACGGTAAGTTCAATTCCGGCATGACAAAAACAACTAATTGCATGTTTTGCATCTGTACTATCTCTCTCAGTTCACAATTGGTGACTAACCATTTCAGCCCTTGAAGTAGATGGACGACAATAGGGAAGTGTACGAGAATTTGCGGAATAAGAGCCCTAGATGAATTTCTAGGTCAGTGACAATTGAGAAAACGAATCTCACCTCAACATTTCTTGATGTAGAAGGGAGACAAAAGGGTACTATATTAGGAGTAGTAGGGAGAGTAGATCGATGTGCAGCATTCGAAAATTAATTAATTAACTCTTTTATTGGTCTGCTCTCAATCTTAAAAATTTCCCACCTGCACTGCACTCGAATTGTACGTATGAGGATCTAGATTTGAGGTGGCGGAGTCCTGAATCATAGGAGATACCGATTGAGGAAGAGGGTTCTAAATAAATCACTGCATATCACATGGCAAAAAATACAACCTTCTCATCGATTCGAGTAGAAACCATTGTTCTACGAGGTCTTCCCTGAGGTCTTCCTTGAGGGACTCCCTTTCGAATCTGAGAAGATCAATATGGTGAGGTGCTAAAATAGGAAACACATCTCAAATTATTACCTCTGTTTCATCATTAGTTCCCGACATTAGAGGGGCGGAGTTGTAACAGCGAGGGTTGTAGCTGGAAATGACACTATCATTGTCAACAATGTACATGAACGACAGCACGGTTCCTCTACCAACTCCTAGTAACGACTATGGTACAAAGTCTACTCAGTCGCGACCCATCGGAGGGAAAAGAATAGCAAGCAGCGGCCGTAGCTACATCCAAGTGAGTGATTGAGAAATTTGAGATATCATTTCTCCCTATCTTTCTTATCTTGCGCAATCAAAATCTGAAGAAGAGTGATAGGGGGAAATGAGATCCTGAATAGATTCCGTACTTTACCCTTTGCAGTCGAATCCACTGGAAGAATTTCTTGTTCCCCCTACTGATTTCGATACTTCCACATCCAAAAAAGGAGAAAAAGTTGTCTACAACTTCTTCATGTCCAAAGGAAGTAATGCTACCGTAAATATTTCCAACAAATCCTAATCCATATCCGTCACATTTTCCTTTCCTGTACACGTGCCAGAATATGTGGAAGCTCTTCTTCTAATCAATATCCATTCCTTCCCCCTCTTCTTCATGTACTTTCTCCTCTAGATAAAGATCTTAAGCCATCGCTGCCTTGTCTGATTCATTATTACACTGTCTACTATCTCTGTCGGAGAGTCAAACCATCAGTCTCTCGTCAATCTCTCTTCCTGTACAGCCGTTTCATTATTTCCTGCCTTCCAATTTCTGTCTTCATTTTCAAGCATTTCCCTTTTCAGACATGGCAGGTCTAAGTGGTACTGTGTGGGCTGTCCAGCAGCCGGAGACTCAGTTCAACAGCGACAACGACCCCTTTGTGGTTTGGACCAACCTGGAATCCGTTCAGGAGGGAGTAATTCCGTGAGTAATTTATTACCTTTTTTAGTAGTTCTGGTTTTACATTGATCGTCATGTTGAACCGAGAAATGGCATTTTTCAAAATTAATTACTTTCAGCTCGATGGTTGTTGTGCTGAGCAGGCCGCTATGGACGTCCGAAGGATACTTTCAAGGAGGAGTGGCTCAGGACTGTAGGGGACGGGAGTTGCCGATCCTCTTTCATCGCTTTCCTGCTCAAGTGCCACAACTAGAAAGAGGCACAGTGAGTCCCTCTCTTCCCTTTGGCTGAGGTGCAATTTCGCAGTTCAGGTGTTGGAAATCGTAGGAGGACATGCTGTGAAATCCAAGATGTATGAAGGCATATTTGGTCATTCAATGACGTTGGAGATACACAGTTCATCCTCTACAGTCATCATCGTAAAGGGTTCCCCCATTGCCCCGTTCGCAAGGGCCGAAGCAGTCAACTTTCTCAAAGATCTTGGAGACAACAAGAATGTGTGAGAATTTGTACTTTTCGTGTCTTTGTTTCTAAAATGAATCGTTCTTCTTTAAGGGGCGTTGGCCCAGTCTGGATTCGCTCAGTTAGCACTCCTGGAAAGAATCAGTGGAACTCGGAACGGTGCAAGGCGATCATCGAAGACTGCTTGGGGCACAAGGAAGTAATGGAGACCAGCCCTGCCTTCGGCGAACGTCTCCGCCCTCACGCTGCATCTGATACGGTACTGCGAATTTTTATTTTTAAAGTCATAATTTGTTTTGCAGAAACTGGTTCTCTATGGAATCAACACCTCCATCTCCAAGAAGAACCTCTTCATCCGTGCCGGTTATTCCGCCTACTATGAGATCGACACTTCGCACACTCCAATGGCAGGACTGGAGGCCCCAAGCTATGAAGTGGAGACTCTTTCGGACATTTCAGTCGACGACGCCGGCTCGTTCGTCGGTATGTCAATTGTGGTTGTAGTTGTGGGGGGAGGGGGTTGAGACTTACATATCGGATTTCAGAGGTGATCGGTACGCTGATGACCAGACCCTATCTCAATACTGTCACCATGATAGATGGGACGAAACACAGGGATGGTCGATTCCTCATGCTGGACATTCGTACTGCTTCTTCTATCTCTTCCTTTGGGAAGTACGATTGCTGTAGAGCAGTCGGTCGTTTGGCTAAAGAGGGTTAGTGGCGGCACTAATCTACTTCAATTCATACTCGTCTTCATTTTAGGTGAACGTCTAACCCTTGTGGATGCTAGACTCTTCATGTCGGACAGTGCTGCCAAGGTCGCCCCGAAAGACATCCCCTCCATGAGCTTCAGATACCTCTAAATTGAGAACCTTTCGATAGCTGTTATCTTGTGACAACAAAACAAAATAAAGAGTTGTCTCCGGAAGTGTAAACATTATGACACATACACAGACATTCGGATGAAAGAATCTGAGGGAAAGCGCGCGATCGTGCGCGTGATAAAACCATCATCGTGTCGGTTGAGTACCCTCCGGAGGGAGAGGTGGGGAGGAGGGAGAGAGGAGGAGGAGAGAGAGGGGAGAGGGAGGGGGGGAGGAGGGAGAGAGGAGGAGGAGAGAGGAGGAGGAGAGAGGGGGAGAGAGGGGAGGGGAGAGAGGAGAGGAGAGATGAGATATGCTGATAAGCTTCTCCAATTTTTTCCGCGTTCTCCCCGCTCTTGCCCTGGCATCACGTCAGTGATGACTCATTTTGGCCAAATCGACAGTATTATCTCTCTCATCTTCATTCATTGAATGCCACTGATCACTTCATCGTTGTTCTCTTTGATCTCCCTCACTTCCGTATATCCTTCCCTCTCTCTTCACACCTTATCATATCACTCTCCCGTATCTCTCCAATCCCTCTCTTCTCTCACTTCTCTTCTCTCTCTTCTTCCCATTGTCCCTCTCCTCCTCTGCTTCTTCATCAGTCTCTATACAAACAGGCGTCAAAGTGTTCCAGCTTGACCCTTCTCTCTTTCGGTGTTCACTCCTCCTCCTCTCTCCCCTTCTACTTCATTCTGATTGTTTCTATCTCATCAGATGGTTCTAACTCTTCTCTTCTCTCTTCTCTTCACAACTTCCTATGCTCAATCCCCGAGAAGTGAGACTTGTCCATAGGAAAACTTCACCTGCAAGGGGTTTCTGAAAATGACTTGCGTAATCTTGCATATTCATGATCACTTGGTTCTTTCTTCAGCAATTGAATGGTGTAATTACTGGTCGAGACAAGGAATCAATCGACCCGAATGTTTCTCCAATTATCGATTACCACTACAGTTTAGGTACTCGCTGTTCCATTGCGAATCGAGATAGTATTCTCAGATCGAATCCTTCTCCTCTTCTTCACTGGTCGTTCCATCGACCAGCCAGCAAAGTTCCTTCGTATCTACTGAATAATGATGGTTCGTCCATCTTGTTCTCCTTTCATTCTCTCCTCGCGCTTCTCAGTCCGTTCTCTTCCCACATGCAGTTCAGTGCAGAATGTTGTCAAGTGCATCAAATCACACCACTGTCTCGATACATCCATGTGTTGGGAGGTACCATCTTTATCCAATATTAATTATTCGTGATGGACTAAACTACCTGATTCTCTTAGAATAACCATGCGTGTTGTACTCCTCTTCTTCCAATCTTCGCTCGCATTCAACCAGTCTCCATCTCTCCTCCTTTCGTTCCTCCCGGATGTCCTCCTCCTCAGTCAATGGACTACCGGTGTATGACTGAGGTACGACTGTCTAGATCTTTCTCTATTATTCTTCTCACTCAGAATCCAATCTCATGGTGTTCAACAGACGTTCAATGTACATTGGGAGAAGCCCACAAGTGTTGTCCCACTGGTCAGTTTCTAGTCTTATACTTTTAATGCAAATAATCACAGGCTGCGGCAATCGAATATGTGTGAATACGGGTCCGGTTAGACAGGTCGGGACAAGTTCAAAAGGTATACTTTTGGACAACTCAGCTATTTGTTTGTATTTACTGCCCCCTCACGCTCAACGAAGACCATATGAAACAGTGAATTGTGTCTGATTCAGTCCGTTCCTCGATGCCTCTCGTCGATGTCTCTTGTGTGGAAGGAGCTGCTTCGTGGTGTGAGAAAGATGCAGACTGCAGGTATTCCCCCCCCCCCTCCTCTTCCTCTACCCTTCTCTCCTCAGATCGTCTACCGCTCGTCGTCGAGTCTGTCGATCCACTAAATGTGGTCACAATGTCTGTCTATTGCAATTCCGTCAATCGTGGATTGTCGCCTGAAGAGAAGAAATCGAATGAATATTTATTTATTATTGCTCACGAACTTGTTTTCTACCTGATAAAGTTGTTGTTTCCCTCTTCCATCGTTCAACCTTTGCTTCTCTTCGATCCAAGGGAAGAAAGTGACCGCTAACATATGACGATCACCCCTCTTCCCACTCATTCTCCTTTGTTCTCTTACCTTTTTTAGTGATTAGTTAAAAAGTGAGAAAGTGAGAGAGGTACAAGGAAGTGGAGAGATATGCAATGGATATAAAAGGTGTGGATCGAAGAGATTCCCTATCGTTGCAATGATTTCCCCCATTTTCATCTCCTTCGTTCTACTATTGACCATTGTTCAGCTGACAAATGGTTAGTTTTCGATATCTTTCTTCATCCTTTCATTATCAATTTCAGGTTGTTCGGACTGTTCCAAACTAGTCTTCGATGGGTCATTCTGCCCTCGGACTCATATTTGCACTGATCAATTAGTGAGATCCAATGAAACTTGCACCTCCTTCTGCGAGGATTCTACACTCTGGGTCAGATTGGTAAATTAGTAAATTCTCATTTAGTAATTCAGGTGAATCAAGGATTCGGATGGCGCATTTCGAAGACGATTTCGTGTAATCTCAAGCAGAAGAAAGAGAAGAAACCAGTGAAATATTCGTGCTCAGTAAGAGAAGGTCGGTTATTCCCACGGTCTCACTTTCATTTTTATCAAGTGTAAATATGCGATAGCACGTCTTTTCTCGCTAATCCAGTTTTTCTCACATATTTTCTCATTTTGTTCAGGATGCACGAGATGTCCCATTCCCAATCTATTGATGGCCCTTCCCGATTCTTCCTTCACTCCAATTGACAACATGAGAATGACACCCACGGGAAAGGAAGGATTATGCACTCAATTGCAATGTGATGAGGGATACAAAATGATTGTGAGGAAATTAATTCGTGCGCCTTCGAAACAATTCTCATTGCAGGCTCGATCGTCATCAGGAGAAGAGATCGAAGGGATGGAGAAGGGAATCAAGTGCAATCGTATCTCTCGATGGACGAAGATGACTGGACAGTCTCTTCCCCTCGATGTCTCTTTCGGTTGCATCACTATTTAATCGAACTTTATTTGTAAATACGGGTTACTTTTCGTGCAAACATAATAACAATACGCATTATAAAATCGTGATAGTACTCAGTTTGTGTGTCGATCCTGCGTCTCTCTCAATGCTCTCCACTTCTCCTAATTAGGTTCACGAAACAGAGAGAGATTCACACTTTTCGCCCTATCTGTCTCTATTTCGCATGGACTCCAATGGATATTCTTAGTCCACGACAGATTCCTTCTCTTCTTCTGCAGTTCCATTCGTGTTCCCTCTCTTCTTCGATTCATTCGGGATGAGCTCATCAATGCATAGGAAAGAGAATGGAAGGAAGAGGAGAAACCACCACACTATCGTCAAATCAAGTACTTCTTCCCCTCTCTTATCTCGAAGAGCTACAGAATCTCATTACTCTCGAAATAGATGAATTCATCTGATTAGTCTTTGTTCTCTTCCGAATTACTCTTCGGTCCATCAACAACTCATCTCAAATTCATATTCCTCTTTTTACGAGTCGATGGGTTGAATTCCTCTGTTCTTCCTTCCTTTCTTCTCTTTTCTTTCAGCGATGGCAGGTGGAATTGCAGCCATTCTCGCGGGAGGACCAGTGCAGAAGAAGAAGAGCTTCAAACATAAATTGAAGAAGGTTCTATCAATCATTCCATTTCTTCATCTCTCCATCTCTTCTTCAGTTCCTTCAAACCTTCGGTCTCCATGGAGGTCTCGTTGTCTGTTGCATCATCTATGTCTGCATCGGCGCCCTTCTCTTCAGAGCACTCGAAAGACCAAATGAAGTTGTTCCTTTCCGCTTTGCACCTTAAAGGGCATTTTTTTAGTTGGCTATCAAGAATTTCACTCTATCGACGTTGGATGATCTGGTGGAAGAAATGGTGAATGAAACAGAGAAACTGAGGAAGGAAGGATTGAGTACGTTCAAACAAACACTTCCAAACACTTTTTTCTCTTATTTGACTGTTGAGGTGACGAAGAATTCACTCATCGAATTGAGATTCTACTCGATGAATATCATCAAGATCTATTCCATTTATTCGAGCATCCGGTACTTTTTCTTCATTCATTATGATTGTCTTTTCCTTAGATTTCTTCGAATGTAATGGATAGTCTCGTTAGTGGAGATACCTATCTCGATCTATGGACTTTTCCCTCTGCTGTTCTCTTCACAAGTACAACGATGGTTCCCGTGGGTAGGAATGTCTTCCTCCTCTCCTCTCGACCCTCCAATCCAGGATTCGGTCTGGTGACTCCTCTCACATTCGCTGGTCGTCTTCTTCTTGTCTGTTATGCCCTCGTTGGAATTCCTCTCGCACTCGTCACAATGTCCGATCTCGGAAGATTTCTCTGTGATGGAGTCGGCAAATTCTTCGGAGAAGTAAGCCGTGGACCAACTCCTTTATTAATTGGAGTGAATTGAGAACACGAAATCATTCGTAGTCTGTCTAATGGTCACGGTGATCTCTTATCCAATAGCAGGAGGACTCATCATCTCACATCTCGCAAATCTCAGTGTACGTTCACCTTGTTGCTGACTGGATCAAACGATTTATTTATAGATCACAGACGGTATTTACTACTCTTCGATCACAATTCTCACTGTTGGATTTGGTGATATGAGGTGAATTATTATCAATAAATGGATAATCTTTCCATCTCAGTCCTCCAATTCCTGTTCCCTTTCTCATAATGTACATTATCTTTGGAGTGATGCTAGTCACAATCTCAGTCGATGTTGTAGCTGCCAATGCTATTCATCATGTCCATTTCATGGGAAGACAATTGGGAAATGTGAGTGAGAATATCAATTTGGTCTCCAATTGGCCATATGTATACGAGTTTCATTTCATACGCGTATCCTTAAAAATAAATTGAGGCGCGAGTTCTGGCTACGAGAATGATTACAATGGCTCAGAAGATCTCAATCACGAAAGGACTCGGAATAGGAATGGCTCAATTGGGGGCATTTGCGAGGATTGGAATGATGCAAGTGAGGAAGAAGTGATTGAATGATGAGTGATTGGTCAATTGAGATGAATGGAATGGAACGAAGAGAAGGAGAAGAAGGGGATGAAATGGCGAGTATTCACTATTCATCTATGAGATCTCCCCTTGAATCCATGCCATTCGATCCTCCAATGCAATTGAGGTGAAGAAGGTCCTGTATTCTTCAAATGCTCACTCCTTTCACAGATGGATCGATCGACCTACTGAGTATTATCACATTTCTTTTGACGATGAAAATCATAGAATGATTGATTCATCAGATGAAGAAGAAGAAGAAAGTGGAGAGAGAAGAGATGTGAGTATGATTCATTCTCTTCCATTCATTCAATTAATTCAGTTGGCTGTTGATTCTCTTTCTGATTTCATCATAAAGACATCGTTATCTCCAATGGGAGATAGCTATCAACAGGATTTCATTTGAATTTACTGTCCAATTTTAACGGAAATAAAAAATGAATTAGCATTGAACGCCCGTCCGTTCTTGAACAAATTAAGTATTGAATTTATTTAGTTCATGATGACTAGGACTTTTCAAGAGATTTTTTCAACAAAAAAATCATTCATTCTGAATATCATCGACTATCTTTCATTTCTTCTCTAATTATTCTCAGCACCGGATCATACAATTTCTCCGCAGCATTCGTTGCAATGGCAAAATCGAGATGATTATACTCGGGAATCTCGAATGTTCCCTGCATGAAAGACAATGAATACATCAGAATTGGCTTCTATTATCACCTTCACAATTCCTTTCCTTAATTTCGGGAGTAAATCCTTTGCAATGTCAAATGGAGTACTCAGCCAATCGTTTCGACTCCAATAAAAATACATGGGAACTTCAATCTCAGAATAGTTGTAAATTGGAGGATAAGGCTGAACAAGATTCATTCCAATTGATCCAAATCTATCGTACCTTTCCGTAATGAAGAGTGTTCTCGATTGGATTATCGTAGTCGAATCGACCGACTGATTCTCGAGATGTTATCTGAAGGACAACATAACTCAGTGTTTAGGTGAATTCGTCTTCATACCTGTCCCCAGTGAAGGAGATTCCTTGTTGAAGTCCCAGCAGGAAAATTGCTTACATACGTTTCCATTCGGCTCTTCAAAATTATGAAATATACCTTTTAAAAATTAGTCAGTCGCAAATATTACAAACCGTATTAAGATGCTTGAAGTCAGGAGGACCCGCAAGGAGGTAAAGAAAATCATAACAACCCTGATAAATGAGATTACAATTTCATTCCGAGAGATGCAATGGACAAATAACCTCCTTTGTAGGGAGTGAACACATAACGGAAGCAGCAGAAATGACCAATCGATTTCGACTGAGAACTTCTTGTGATCCCATCAACATCCGATAGACCTATCAAAAGTTTTATTTTACTACGAATTGGGGAAGGAAATCCCTTCTTCATCACCCCCATCTCTGTTCTCTTACTTCGGTTGCTGGCCAGAGGGCTGAATACCCAGAAATGAGCACTTGAAGAACTCCTCTGATGTAGTGACTTGTGCCGATTGGAGAGAAGAGAAAGAGTGTTTTGATCTGAAACGAAGATCATTGATATTCCGATCTTTGTTTTTCCTTCATCAACCTTGTTATTGTATCTGATTCGATCAGAAAGAAGAAGGAACGAAATGAGAGTTCCTTGTGAATCTCCCATGTAGTATAGTTGATCTTTCCCGGATATCTCCAGAGTTTTATCAATAATCGCTGGTAGATCATATCGAGCCATTTCATCGACACTCAAATAACAATCGTAACTTTGCATTAATTGCTTACTCACGAAAATTTCCAGAAGTCAGAATCGGTGTCAGGATTGAACTTTCGATGTCTCCTTCCATAGGTCGACCCTCTCACATTCCCAATCCACACATCCATTCCACCATCAGCCAAGAGGAATCCTATCCATTGATGAGATGAGAGAGAGGAGGGAATGGACAACCTCCTGATTGATCTGGTAGATTGAATATCCATTGACTCCCCGAGGCAAGAAGACCGTGTACTAGCAGCATAGCCGGACGAGAGATATTACGAATGTCTGAACACTCAGATAACCAGAGATTGTCTTCTCATTCACAAACCTTTCTTTCCCCGGGGGATTCGAATGAGATCGAGGATGTATCCATCTTGAGTGGTTACGTCGTATTTCTCGACGGGATAACCCCATCGTTTGATCAATCCAATCTGGAAACGATAATTAGTGGAGAGAAAGAAGGGAATGAATACCTGATCGAGGGATGCATCAGGATCGATTCCTTCTGTTAGAGAAATAAATAAGAGTGATATCAATAATGGTATCATGATTGTCATAATGAGATAGAATGGGGATGTAAATACCCTTTCTCCTTCTCGAGATTCCATTCATTCTATTTACGTGTACTCTTCTTCCCTCTATTAGAAATGTAATTGTTGATGTGAGTGAACGATATCAGTTCAACTCATTTTCCCCTCGTGGAAAACGTGCCTAGACAATTTGCACCCACTTTCAAAGTAGCGCCAAATTGAACACATGTTTTCATATCAATGGAATTTCGATGACTGTGAAGGGAATTTTCATAATATATGTATTTCTTAAGTATCCTTCAAACTTACGCTACTGATTTATTCACTCGCTTATTTTATGCAGTTAACACATTCCGTAAAAGATCCGATGAGATTATATATCGAATTATTGATTTTTGAGACACTTGTGTTATATACTCACACGAATTTCACGCCGATTCTCGTTAGATGTTCGATTCCATGAAAATACACAATCTTGATCTTCTCCCTGCGGTTCCCTATTCCCTATTCTGTTACTCGTCGCGAGCGGTTCCCTCTCCATTCGCTCTGATGGAGAGCGGTTTCCCCTAATTCCCATCGTCTCCGTCAACGACTCAACAAGATCGGAATCCCCATCCAAGCCGGACTGGTCGCCGTGTGATGGGTATGACCGTCTAAGATGTTTGGTCCCTCAGAACCTAGGCTCGATTCTCTCGCTCAAAGATAGATCATTCGAGTTTGGAGGACTCGCGTTCACTGAAGAATCCAGAACACGCAAGGCTTCGTTTTCGACCTACGGTGGGATCTATCAGTGTGCAATGCCATCAAACGAGTCATCAAACGTCCTATCGGGAACCAGGAGAACGGAACTCTCTCTCCAGTCGCTGCGACTGTGACAAGGAAAGATGACCAATCTTCTGACTCGAGACCCCTCGAAATGACTGTCTTGAAATCAGAAGAACGACCTTCTGACACCCCATCTTGATCAGCGCCCAGAAAGCGACACTGATAAATATTGTATTATATTGTATTGATCTTCTCGTTATCTTTATCGATAGATAAAAGTGAAAATATGAGACAGGGATCAAACCTGATAACATTCTATACTACATTTCGATGCCTAAGTCGTCTATTTCAATCCCATCCTTTAAAAACCAATTGTTCCTGATCACTCTATTCGAAATGAGCAATCTCTTCTCTTCATCTCTCTTTCCACTTTCTCTCGATCTGCTCGAACTCCCGCAGTCTTCTTTTATTTCACTCTTTTTTTTGTTTAATCTTCTAAAGAAGCTATTCAGATGGTCCAATCTCCTTCATTTATAATCGTCATTCCTTACATTTTCATCTCTCTTCTCATTTTTCGATTCTCTTCGCATGCTTACTCAAGAGTATTCGCCCCCGAAATAGAATATGCCACAATACAAGAATTGAGATTCGTCAATGAAGTATTCGATATTTTCTTATCTATATAAATTGAAGTTCTTTTTCAGAGTATTCATCACCACTATGATAGAAACATTACTGCAATTTCTGCGTCTCAAATAGTTAGTTCGCCTTTTTCATTTCATAATTATCTTATTTTTCAGCCTAAAATCCTCGTTTGGACTCCCTCAATTACTCCATCCAATTATTCATCTTCTTATCTTCTTGAAATTCTTCAACGACACATTCGTGCGTGTCCCTTCCATTGTGAAGTTAACAAAAGACCCAAGTTAGTTGCAAATCATCAAAGTTAGTGTGACTAAAGAATATTACTTTCTCCCAATTTTCTCAAATTAATTATGTCCAATTCTGCTTCTTAGGCTTTTCAAAGAAGCGAAATGTTTCCAGCATTGAAGAAAGTGAGGCGGATGCAATTCTAATTCACTCGCGGACTATCGTTCCTACGGATCTTCCCAAGGAAAGAAGAAATGAACAGGTGAGAAATAGAAGAGAGATGATAGAATAGAGAGAATTGTGATGACCATTCCAAGAGATTCGTATTGGAATAGAATTCTCCAAATGCTCAAACCCTTTCATTTTTTCTCAAACCCTTACACAAGTCGGTCGAATTGAAGGTGTATGCATGGTTGTGTCACGAGGAACCGGGGAAGTGTGGAAAGGGAGACCGCGAGGTAAGAAGAACGAACTCTTAGTAGGTAGTAATGAATATTTCAGCTTCCATCCAATTACTTCAATACTTCGATGACAAATATCAGAGATGAAATCGGATACAACTTCGCATATGGGGAGATTGTGAAAACTGATAATAAGACGATATTGAACAGAATATCGGATGAAAAGGTAGATATTTATAGTGTTTTGAGAAAGAAATACTCATACGACTTTTCAGTGGTCGCAAATAATCTCAAAGAAATCGCAGCTAGGAATTGCGATAATTTCAAATTGCAATACAGATTCAAAGAGAGAAATCTATATCAAGGTTCATCTTCACTCGATCAAACATTTCAAACTTTATTTTGAGAGGCTCTCAAAAAGTGTGAACTTGACGCTCGGCGGAGCATGTTATTCCGATAAGGAATTATGTCCAAAGAGAAGAGATGATACATGGAAATGTGTAACCAATCTACTCGGTACTTTCCCATTCTCTTTCCTTCCTAATCTTCAATCACAGAATCTCACTACTTCTACTTTGCCTTCGAGAATACCATCTGCAAGGATTATGTCACTGAGAAATTTTTCCATCGATTATTGTTCGTATTCCTACTAAATCATCATTATCTATTTATTCTCAATTCAGAAGTAACATCGTTCCGGTTGTTCTTCGTCGTCGAATTCTCAATGGAATCGCCCCATCCGATTCTTTTATCGCTGCCGATGATTTCGATTCTCCCGAGGAATTAGCTTCGTATTTACTAAGAGTGGCGAGTGACCCTCAGTTGTACAGAAAGTGAGGTCATCTTGGATCATTTGAGTTCTCATTCTCATCATTTCAGATACTTTAAATGGAGGGAATCGTATGCAGTTGCCACGTTTCACTCGATAGAAGGCAATGGAATCTGTGCGTTGTGTAGAGATCTCCATGCTAAGGTTCCTCTCTTTATTCACGAATGGTTCAATTCCGATATATCGCAGAAAGTTCGTTCGTATTCGAATTACAACGCGCGACAGAGATACTCTCGAGAGCTTTGCGAGGTATTTCACTTACCAAAACATTTTCTACAGATATTTTTTCAGCCCGATGTTGGATGGAAACTACTAAACAATCGAAGATTCCATTAGATCTGTATATTTGAGTGTTGGAATTGATTTACAAATTTAATAAACATAACAATTGTTTTTCGGGATGCAATTTAAGTACCCGATTCGTCAATAGCGCTTAGTTCTAATGAGAGTCGATATGTTCCATTGATTGTTCCTTGGAAGTAGTGAACACTCTCGTCACTAAGATTTCTCTCGATCTACTTTTTTTCCTCCTACAGAAAGGAAAATTCGGTCGCATATCTGCACGATAGAGAATGACAATGCAACTGGAAGAAGAGGATATTGCATTGCCTATGGTAGAATAACTGACCCATCCCATACATGAGTGAATTCCCACAAAAAGGAATAACAGAGAAACTCCATGAATCTCTCCTTAGGTTTCATCAATTGAAGAAAGAGAAGCTCGAAGATATAAACGAGCTCTTGAAGAAAACTCTGCGAGAATTGGAATAGAAGGGAAAGGAAGTAGAAAGTGAATGTACCTGCACGAATACTTTCATATTCTTCCGATGACGGAATCGAGCTTGTCCTCCCATATCTTTCATGTGCATCTGAGAAACGAAAGGATGTTACTGTTGGAGTTGCTGAGCAATAACAAACTCACAATGGTGTTCCACGTTAACTTGGAAAAAATGATGAGATTGAGAATGATACTTCCTATGAATACAGTGTAAGAGGGATAGAAGAGAACGGGTCCTCCGAGTAATTCAGAGCATGGAGTATCGATGAAATCCCAGCTAAGGGAATCATAGAAGAATGTATAGCCACATCCATCTTAAATGATCGAAGATAAACAATTAAATATGAATGACCGTACCAAAAAATTCAGGAATACAGTGAAGAGCTGTCATGAACCAAACAAAGCCTAGAAGGATCTAAAAATAATAATATTTTTGTTTTGATAAAATTTAACAAAACTAACAAAAGTCCCTCGTCTCCCACAGATTTGTGGATATTTCATTGAGAAGAAAGTAGCCACAAATCGATTGAAAGCAATTGCCAATTGAACGTAGACGAGACTCTTGTAGGTCAAAGTTGTGAGATGACCGACTTTGAGTCCAACGATGGGAGGTCCGATTGAGTAGCCTCTGCAGAGAAGAGTTATCGAGGAGTTGTTGATGATGCAGAAAGAAGCAAAGAAAATCAATACTTACAGTAGAGCGACGGGTCCCGAATAGAAAATGAAGCATGAGAGTGTTCCACAATTGGAGAGAGCACGAGAACAGCAGAGGAGAGAAAATGCAGAGAATGAAGAAGATCGAATGGAACGACGAAGAACTCGAAGGATTTGAACTGAGGCGAGAAATCCAATGAGGCCAAACTGAATGGACGAACTTTGTAAGCCAAAGAGCAATGGAAAAGGCTGACCACAATCATGAGAACACCTGCAATGTAGTCTTCTCGTCTCTGCTCCATCGAGGAAAGAAAGAGAGGAAGTGATGGAGTCTCTCTCCTTCTCCCTCTGTCATTACTCGTTGATTGGATTGGATCGGAGATTGTACCACACGAGGAAGACGAAAGAACGAGGGGAGAGATGAAGACAAGTTTCCATCTTCCTGGTTCGAATCAACTCTCAAAATATGGAATACCGACGAGGAAGAAAAATCTACGAGATAGTACACAATATCCCTTCCGAAAATCTGAAAAAATTTAAATCAGTGTAAGTAGAGTGTTTGATAATATTAATGTTATGTGTCATGTCAAATCAATGACACGCGAGTGTCCCTTCAAATTAATATATCATATTCAAATGAGTCTCATGGTGCACCCAATCGCATTGGTCTCGTTCTTATTCACTCTCACTTTCTCTTATCAGTTATCACTCCTCGTCTTCTCTTCATATTGTTATTCTTCGAGATTCTTCGTTTAAGGACTATATATTTTAGTGACGCAATGGTTCAAAATAAGAAAACAGTTGAAAATTATTGGCTAGATGAAGCACCCATGAACGAGGAGATGGAAACGAATTCGAAGATTGGCGAGGTGCGATGATTCTCTTCAATTTTTAGTGAATGTTGATTTTAGTTTTTCATTGGCAACTCTTTCGAAGGGCTCATTAATCCAGAGAACGACAATCCATATAACTAGGAGAGAGATGGACATTCTTGTCGACACGAATCGAGCGCAAATAATCCCATTAGCGAGGGACAAGGGAGGGGCGAGAGGGCTAATCCGATTTAGAGGGGAGAGTGAGTCGATTTGCTCGGTCATTTTACGTCTCGCGCCGTTAGCGGAGCTGTCGGCGCGCGCCCGCAGGGCGCAAGCCGACCGCGGAGCGACACGGGGGCGAGCGTAGCGAGCCCCAGCTCCCGGCAGGGGCCGCCGGAGGCCATAGCGTTCGCTGAACGCTAGTTTGCAATTAATTAAGAAGTGAATTATCTTTCGTAAGCAATGAAAAGGAACAACAAATGTTCAGGTCGCGTATAAAAATCCTCATGATATTAATGGGAGCACTTCTGTTTGGTTAGTATTCAAATTAAGTATTCTATTCACGTGCAATATATGTATACATTGTTATCTCAAATTTTGCAATGTAGAAGTAAACATTTGTTTATCTGCATAGCCATCGTATGCATCAAATATTGAGATTATAACATTGAATCTCCCTCTGATAATATGAGTTTGGATGCATATGGAGGAATGACTTATCGCTTTGTTTCATCAATGACTGTTACAGTTTCTCTTCTCCGTCTTCTTTCTCTCTCCAACGGAAGTCTTCGAATGAGAACTGACCCATCTTGTTAGTTTCTTCTCCTTTTCAAACAGGAAGATTCTGTTCTGGGATTAGAGCAGAAAGTAGTCGCACTATAAATGAAGTGTACTTACATCTTATGTATCCCTCTGAAAGCTCTGCAGTAACTTGCTGACTGTCATCGATTGGCTCGCATTACCATTCCATTATTCAGCTTGTTCCACTTGTCCTCAAACTCTGGCCAATACGAATCTATTGGATGGTCAATGTGCAGTCCATCGAACTTGTGTCTCCTGCACTTCCACCCAGGTTCTTCCTCCCCCCCTCCTCTCCTTCCTATCCTCTTCTCTCCTCCAGGTGGTCTATTCCCATTCTGATCAGTGTCTCATAGCCTCAGTGTCTTGTCCTTCTCCTCCTTCTTCTCCACGAGTCAGACTTCTCAAGACTGATAATACCTACGTCGATATCACCTACAACAATGCAGCACTGAGGTTATTCCTTTCCGCTCAATCCATTAATGTCCCTCCTTCAGTCTTTCATGTGTGAATGACTCTTCTTGGACGTACACTGACGGTAGAGTGGGAACCATCACGGATATAAAGAAAACGATCTGCTTCGGAAGTAAGATACTCTTGATTCATGACTACCCTACGAAATCCAATTCCAGACGTTCCTGGCTTCCAGCAATCTCCCATTCCTCTGAATAGTAGCACTGCTGTTCACACTTCGTTGTATAATGCGAGTCAATTCAAAATGAGCTATGGATCGGGAATCATCGATCACATCAATGTTATTCGGGTACGCATTCATCCTTTATTTTCTATTCAGTGTACTCATTCGTTTGAAAGTTGACAAATTGCAGGGGTATGGAGGTTTTCATGCTGAAATGAAGTCGAATGCTGCTGCTTGTAAGATTTGAATCACATGAAGAGAAATTCGTATTATTGTCTCTTATCTTTTTTCAGTCTTCACTGCTTCTCATTTGGACGCTCGCTATCGACTCGTCCAATATCACGGCCATTGGAATAAGAACACGTCGATGAGGGGAAGTGAACACACTCTCAATGGCATCGAATACAATGCTGAGGTACTCTCTTCCCCACTCTCAATCAATGGCCATTTCATATTGAGTTTCACTTCGTTCACATCCGTGAAGACTTTGCTTCCCTTCAAGAGGCAGTGGGGGCAGATGGAGTGGCTGTTGTTGCTCTTCTTGCTCTGGTTTGCCTTCTATCCATTTCTATCCTCAATCAATGAGTGATGCAGATCTCAGAAGTCGACAATCCTCTTCTCGCTCCTCTCATCGATTCAATCGATAGATGGACAACGAATAATCCTGATCTTTCATCTGGAAATATTCCCGACGGAGAGAAAGTTCTCCTTCAGGATCCAGCTATTCTCTTTCCAAGTATGAAATACATATTATAATAACTCAATTCTTGTGGTCTTTCAGGTGATCATTCGTATCTCACCTACACGGGATCCCTCACGACTGCAGATTTCAATGTCTGTGTATCTTGGAATGTTTTGACTACTGCGATTCCCATCTCAGTGCGACAGGTTTGATCCAATCCATTCATTACCAAGGTAGTTATCCTATCAGTTGAACATTTTGGGACAACTCATCGGAATGAACGTCCGAGAATTGGCGATGATTGATTCGAGTGAGTGAAAGGAAAGAATGAAAGAAGAGAGGATTGATTGATCATTCAAGGAACAACTGTGTACACAAGCCATGTAACTAACAGTCGAAAAGGAATTGTGGAAGAGCAAGAGAAATCAGAGAAGGAATTGGAGAAGGAGAAAATCACTTTGAAACCTTCTTCGTCATTTGACCAGAAGGAAATTGATGATGAAGAAGATGAAAACGAATTGGATGGGATAGTAAGTATTTCTACACCGGCATCGTATACAATTGATCTGCAGGAAATATCAAAAGAGGAATTGGAAATCCTCCATCGATTGAGACAGAAGTATATTAATCGAAAAAGTGAATTGAGATGGAATCAAATCGAATGGAGAAGATGATTAATAATTGGCGAGATCCCTCTCGAATTTCTCTTTCGAATATCCAATTTCATCTCAAATTCTCTAATGAATTCATCCTCAATAATAATTGTACATATTTATCTGGCAAGAATCGCGATTAAAGTATGGCCAACAAATGTATCATAGTCGAAATGTCATCATCACAAATAAATGCACTGTGAATTCATCACGAAATTCAAAAGTAACCCGTCTCAATACTCAATTTTGCTACTGTTTCTCAATGACGCCTATTGAACTCGTTTGAGGAAAAAGAGATCTGGATTAGTTATTAGCTAGCCATTCAGAAGGAATACTCGTACAGAAAGAAAGAGATATTTGTGAATAAGAGGAGAGAGACTAGCAATTACGGAAGAAGCACAGAGGACGGAGTAATCGACCGATTGAAGTCTGCAATCAAAGAGATCATTAGACTCCCCCTTCCACTTTCTTCTCTCAATAATATACCTGAATATCACTGTGTCTCGATAGGAAATTGAGTGAATGGAGAAAAGCGTGGAGAAGAACTGAGAAGAGAGCGAACTGGAAGAGAAATAGAAGGAAATCGAATGAGAGAAGGCGATAAATTGAATGAGACAAAGATAGGACAGAGTAGAAGGGAAAGTTGCCTGTCTGGTGTAGAGTAGTTGGTCATTCCTCACTACTTGTTGGCTGTACAACCACGAGAAGACAGTGACCACAGCCATGGGGGCGAGGGAGAGGATCGCACACGCTGTAGCGTGCATCTAGAGAAAGGCTATTTATAGATATGCCAATCATAAAAATGAGAATTAACGATGACTTACTGTAATCTGTTGTGAGTAGCTGCTATCTGGATTATTCCTGAGAATATGAAGCATGACGACCAAAGCGAATAGTACAATGATGAATGAGAGAGTCGTGATAATCTCCTCTCCAACCCACGCCATTGGAAATCTGAAGAGAGAAAGGGAGTCAGATAGTTCACAACTTGTCCTTTCTTCTCTTATCATTCTCATTCGGTCTCAGTCTTGACGTCTTTCTCTTTCCCTTCTTCTAATGATCCCATTCTATTTCCATCTCACCCAATCTGAATCTGAAGAACGAGAAGGACGAAGAATGAAATGACCACTGTTCCACATCCAATTGCATACGGAATCGTCCTCTTCATCTGGGAAGAATGATGGAAATGAACTGGTTTGAATGTCGCCGTCCACCAATCGTACGATTCACAGAGGAGGAGAGTATTCTGCAAGAATGAGAGTAGAAGAAGATCTCTTCTGTTCCAGGTACATGCTCCCTGAGAATCTGAACTCTACGTCAAATCCCCCTCTTTCTCGCTTCTTTTGGTTTCACCCTTCTTTCTCTCAGCAGACAAAGCAAAGGACGATTGAGCGAACTTTGACGTTAATCCCTCTTTTTGGAGAGGGAACTCGATCGATGTTTCACTATTTTGTCCATTGTGCCAACTCTTTTTTCCACCCGAGTGAGTAATGTATCTGACACGACCAACAAATGGAGAGATGGAAAATACAAATACAAATCGGACGATATCGAGAAACGGAACGGGGGAGGAATAATGAGTAGACAGAAGGGAAAGAGATTACCTGTGATAGGAACGTCATAGTCGATATGAGAGGAACAGCGGGATCCTCCCATCTATCGGATAAGATCAATGATGCCACTGAGATAACGAGGAGAGATGTGAACCCATCGACGATGAATTTAGCTGGAATGAAGAATGAAAGTGACGTCATCCACTATTTTAGCCATCGGAATGCAATGAAGGAGAAGTGAAAGAATGGAAGAGAAGAAGAGGGAAAAGGAGTGGAAGAATGACTAATGAACAAACAACTGGAGAGGAGACTGTGGGGGATT
>LS561926.1:101756-111961 GCA_900490775.1 Pristionchus maxplancki
TGCCACTGAGATAACGAGGAGAGATGTGAACCCATCGACGATGAATTTAGCTGGAATGAAGAATGAAAGTGACGTCATCCACTATTTTAGCCATCGGAATGCAATGAAGGAGAAGTGAAAGAATGGAAGAGAAGAAGAGGGAAAAGGAGTGGAAGAATGACTAATGAACAAACAACTGGAGAGGAGACTGTGGGGGATTGGAAGGGCTAGAGGGGGGTGGTCAAAGGGGAGTACCTGAGAAGACGAGATAGAGCTCGCGAAGTCGAAGATCCTTATGGACTCCAATTAGAAGAAGAAGGGAAGTAATGAAGAGAGAAGAAGCGAGAAGAAGAGGAAGAAGAGCTGCGATGTACATCCAGAAATCCATCGAAGAGAAGAGGAGAGATGTCAGTGGGACATTCTGAAATGGAGAATGATAAGGGAGAGGGGAGGAGTACTCGATAGATGGTCTGAGAAGAAGATGTCTTCATAAGGGGAATGAGCAGTGGGGGGAGACAGGGGTGAATCCAATATCCGTGACATTTGGAGGACCAAAGAGGGGAAGAATGAGAAGTGGAGAGGAAATGACGATGAGAAGGGTGAAGATTATTGCAGAATAGATGGGAATCTGGGGTGTGATGAGAGAGGGGAATGGACAAGGGAAAGAAGGGGAAGAGAGGGGAAGAATGGGGAATTGAAAGGGGAGACACTGTGTTGTACCCGTATTATCGCGCACCTGTATCTATCCCCCGCCTGTCTAGAATGTCATTCGACGGTATATGGGAGAGAGGTAGAGAGGGGAGAGGGGGAGAAGAGGGGAGGAGTGAAGTGGAGAGACCAGGTGGGAAGAAAGAGTATTGCTAATGGAGACAAGGGAAGAAAGGAGTAGAAGCTCAATTAAGAGAATCCAATTGAGATACAGAGAGAGAAGGGATTGAGAGAGTGATTCAATTGAAGGCATCAGAAGGGAAAGAAGAGAACTATACGAGAGATAGAAAGTAGGAGAAACGATTATAAAGTGGATTTAGAGTGAGACGAAATACGTTCTGTTGGAAAGAAGAAAGATGAAAAGGACAAGGAAACCCCTTTGTGAATCTGAGTGAAGTGTGGTATTCACAGTTTGTTTGTTGAGGGACTGAGAAGGAGGAGAGAAGAGAGGGATGGAAGGGGTCAGAGGAGAGGGAGAGACTATAGATGAGGAATGGAATGAGATGGAAATGAGAAAGAAGACCGATCTTCTCTCCTCAAGGAGATGCTCCTATCGAATGGGAAGCGACTGATGTAGAGGACGAATATTCCTGAGAGAAGAAAGAGAGTGAGAGATCCCAACAGAGGAGAAATAGGATGATCGACAGAAATGAATGAATTATGAATAGGAAGGAGGTCGAAATGGTGTTCCTCTAGTGGGAAGAGAGACTATTTAAGCCTCCCATTCGAATTCACAGCTGTAGTTGAAAGTGAAGTACTTCGAATGTGCATTTGACGTGAGAATGAAAAAGTGAAGAATAAGGGGAAAACACTGCGATTATTACGTAGAAAGAACAGATGGAAAAGTGTGAGAATTGCTTAATGAATAAGATCAACTGATTGTGAGAAAGAAGAAGAATACCATGAAGATAGAAGAAGGAGGAGGAGGAGGACTACGGAGTGACCACGAGGGGACTTCATTGAATGAATTGGGTAGGACGCGTGGGAGAAAAGAGGAAAGGAGAAGGAAAGAGTGCAATCTCGATGATGGAATGAAGAGAGAGATCAACAGACTCAATGAACTTAATCCCATTTATCAGTGATTATAATCATTCAGTTCACTGAATCTCAAGAGAATTTTGACTGCATCAATGAATCTCATCGCTGGAAATCGAGACCCATTTTGTTACCGCGAATAATAGTAAAATCTCGGGGGCGAGGGATTCGTAATCTAAACGGGAAAAACTGCAAATATCAGAGAATCACACATCTTTTCTCTAATCAGAAGCGAAAAGCAACGGAGATGAAATTAGGAATTTCGCAGACAAATTTTTCATGTAGGAATCATTCGGTAGATTCACATCATGTAATAGAACTCGCAATATAATGCATAAAAATGATGTCTGCTAGTTCAATAAATTGGAGACTGCGAGATCACATTTATCAAAATGATATCAAAGATACTATCACATGACTATAGAATACCTTTTCAATATGTACATACACGATTGAATCATTCATCCGATGCTTCAGAGGATTCCGTTGATTTCTCTGTTGCACTATCATCATCTTCTTCTTCTTCTCTTTCTTCATCATCATCAATCACAAGTGCATTATCCATTTCGAGTATTGGTTTGGCCAAGTGCTTCATCTGATTCACTGCATTTCTCACGAGAACGAACGAAGGATTAGGGGCGGGAGATCCTAAAAGCCAATTTAATTATCTGTCTATTACGTTGTGCTTAACGACGACTTCGACTGGAATAACAATCACTAACCAAACATAACGTAGAGATGAACGGAGAATTTGGATGGAAGTTCGTCGTGACCGAATCGAGAGATTATTAGGAACTGCAAGTGAATCTCTTTTTTACACATAATACTTGACTTCCATACCGAATCTTTCTCCAATGTCGATGTAACTCTCTTCGTATCTTTTATGATCGTTCCATTCTCGGAAAGGATTATCGCCCTGAAAGAAATCTTTCAATTCCGCCTTCATCTTTCATCTCACCGATAGGAAAGAACGATTTTGTTCCGCACATTCAAAGAATAAGTGGGAAGTTGTTGCTGTTGAGTGAATACGTTCCTCTTCATCGTCATCATTCTGAAAGTAAAGTTTATTATTCAGCCCTTGAAGTCCTTCTAATAACTGCAAGCTCTCACGTGTTCTGGATATTCATGAGTAGATCGACTCCGAAGTGAGATCCAGTCCATCGCCAGCATTTCTGAAGGGAAGAAGATGAGAATGGAGAGAGGAATGGAGATGAGAATGGAGAGAGGAATGGAGAACTGACTGGAAGTTCCTCGAGTGATCGACCGAATCGAGTACACGAAAGGAGAAATGATTCTTCTGAGATATCGTCCATTGATTGACGACGAATTTCACCACTGAAAGAATTGGATTGAAGATGATGATGGAATGAAGAACGAACGCTCGATTCTCATCCATCGATAATTGAGTGATATATCGATCGGCAATGACTGCATCGATGAGAGAATGAGGAAGGAGGCCATCGTCCCTGAGAAGAATCAATTCTACCGTATCCAATCTAGGTCGAATCACTTACTGTATCGTATTGATCTGTGTCTTTGTGCAGCAAAGAGAATGGAGACGAAGACCCGCGAATAATTGAGAATATCTGAAGGAAGAATTATTACTTTGACATCTCTTATTCTCATGCAACATTCTCACTCCGAAGTCTCCCCTTCCCTGAGTTTCTGCCATTACTTCGCTTCATGATTACCCTTGTAGACTCTCTCGGCAAGATTGAACTCACTTGAGAAATAAGGAATAAGGCTGCCTAATGATATTCGAATTGAATGCTTCGTGGATTTCATCGAGAGAAGAAGCAGTGGAGAATTGAGAGGAAGGGGAAGGACGATCCGATGGAGTGGAAACCATCGAATCACAATCGTTATCCCATGCATACTGTAATCGATCTTGATTGTTCAGTTCAGTCTCAGATAAAGCAAGAGTATGCTCACCTTCAATAGTTTGAGATACTTTGTCGTTGCTTTCTCCAATTCCTTGAATTCATCTCCCGCATAACTGTCCGATTCTTGCAGGAAGATCCACTGAAAGTGACTTCGTGGAATAGTAACTTCCTTTCTTGACCTACCGCTCTGATCGTTCGATACAAATCGATTTCTCCCTCGATCACAGGTAGATCATGACAAGCGAGGAGACGAACTAGTGCTTCTTTACTGAAGAATTGAAGTGAATGGAAGAAAAGAGGAGAGAGGACTCACGGAAGAGCTCTCAAGAAGGGAACTCCCTTCGAAAGACGCCAGAAATTCCATCGAATGTACTCGAACGCCTTTCCTGTCACCTGGAAAATCTTTAATTCATAACTGAAGAACTGAATATCATTAAAGGTCATGTCTAATCAAAGGAGATAGATCAAACCTTGTCAATTCCATACTTGAATCCACATTCGAGGAATTCGAGAACAGTCGAATCATCAATGGAGGCGATCATTGCTTCTCCTGCCTTTTCGAAGATTGCAGTCTGAGATTAAATTGATTGACTAGTGAGAACGAATTCTAGTGAGCGTCGTACCATTTGGAAGTATGCTGCAGTCGCAGTAATCGATCTCAATTTGTCTACTTCGAAGACTATCTCATTGTCGTAGAGAGCACCCAATACAGAGTGGATACCTGAATGGTTCCCTCCATTGGCTGAATAATATACTAGATGGAAGGCTACGAACCATCCTTTGTGATATTGTCATCGGGAATCTCAAGTGTGTACTCGTTGGTATTCGAATCAGCCCATTCTCCATCGAGAAGAGCAGAGAAATAATCACACTGAAAGAATCAAACTTTGTCCAATCACGAAAAAAAGAAGTAGAAAAATGAGAATGCAGATTTAACACTTTTTACATTCGAGATCAGAGAAATCCATTTGAGTGACATTGAAACATACCTGTTTCAGATAGAATCTGTGTAGTTTCCATCGATATCCGAGTGCACTTATTGAAATATCCGAGTCTTGACCCTGATTATGAACTGACTAATGTTGCTTTTGTAAAGAGTAGGGTAGGTCAAATCGAGTCGAGTAGCTCGGGTACCCGATTCCATTACTCGACAAGTTCATTTCCGGTTCTGCCAGAGGGTACATTACCCGGTCGGGTACCCGAGTGCGAGAGAGAACAGTCGGGTACCCGACTGGACTCGACTTGGACTCGACTTTTCTCACGTAAACAGGCGAGATACAGCAAGCAGCAAGGTAGATCAAATGTCGATTGCCTCTCCGAAAGGGTGTATCCTTCGCTTGATCTACCCCGACCTTGCCGTCTCTCGCCTGTTTACGTGAGAAAAGTCGAGTCCAAGTCGAGTCCAGTCGGGTACCCGACCCTTCTCGCTCGCACTCGGGTACCCGACCGACTCCCGAGTCCAGTCGGCTATTTTTCAATGGAAATCGAAGTCGGGTACCCGGGTGCCGATATTACCCGATTTCACCTACCCTAGTAAAGAGTCTTACCTCAACAAACAATTTGTCATAGACGTATTTTGCCGTTTCGAGTTTAGCTTTTTTGGTAGATTTCGGATCGACGGTCTCCTTCCTCTTCCTCTTTCCATTTCCTTTCTTCTTTCCGATCGATCCCTTCTTAGGAGAAAGATCTTCGTTGTCCTCTGGTAGTCCCGAACTGCTGTTTCCCATCCAATCTACATGCATATCTATTTGGAATAGAAGTTGCCTGATTTTCAAACACGAATAATTCAAAATATTCAACGCTGTTCCATTGACCAGCCCTTCTCACCTGATCACAACGCTACAGTATGAAGGACGCGACGCGAGACCGCATCGCGTCTAACTGGTCATCCAGTCCTTACTGGGTCACACTTCTATGTTCTGACATGTACTGATCTAGTATTTAATCTGTTTCTTCATGGAAATCATAGTCAGAAACACGTTTGAATGGGGGAAATGGAATGCGATATCTCTGTAATCGAGATATGAATATCACTCGCACTTTCTCTCATCTCGATCTCGATTGATAAGGTTCGAGAACCAGATCGACCCCAATATAAGACGGTTTCCTCTGGCAAATCGGTTCAATCTCTCATCTCATCCTTCCACTGATCTCTCCTTCCAATGATCTACCGTCTTCTTCTAATCTCAACCCTTATTGGGTTGACTCTTACCTGCGCCCCCAATGCCCCCATCCATCCCAATCTAGACCCTTCCAAGGTAAGAATTATGTATGGAAATAAAATACTCATCATTCATCAACTGTTAGTTCTCAATTCCCTATTGTTGTTCAGTCTCAATTGTTCAGGGTAATCAGGACAACACAGACTCTCCCGTCCATTCCGATTCACCCCAGACCGTGAGTATCCCCCTCTCCCCCTCCTCCTTCCCTTCCCCTCCCCTCTCCCTTCCTCATCTTCGTCTCTTCCAGATCGAAGGATCGGGTCAATCCGTCGAAGAGACAACGGAAGCAGCGACAGAAGCGACAGTGGAAGAGACGACAGAGAAGGAGCCAGAACTACTCAAGGAAGGACCCGCCCCTCATCAGGTCATCACTCAACTCTCACAGGAGGTATTATATCGGATAATTGCTCACACAACTACTTTCTCTCTTCCGTTCTCTGAATCTACTCAAAAGGAAACCCATTCACTGAAGATCAAAGATCAATCAATAATCTTCAGTTCCGAGAGTCAGTGAAGGATTGGACAGCAATCGTGGATAAATTGGGAGTTGCTGCGAAGAATCTCATGAGGGTCAGAAGAATTTATTTGTTTCCAAAGAATAAAGTGAACAATTTAGGCAAACGGAGAGGAAGTTGTGCCTGGAGAAGACGAGGAATTCTTCAGAAATCAGGCTGCTTCCCACTTCAGACAGAGAGTACGATATTAATCGTCCCTTCGAGAATCCATTCTCTATTTCAGTTCCGTCGATGAAGAAGAGGGACGAACTTCATAATAATTGCCTTCCATCAGTATTCCTTTAGTATTCGCTAGTTCTCCGTGTGATAAAGAATGCATTAAAAGTCTTCATTCTCAAGCAATGAAATTAATAGATAATATCGAAGAAGTGATCAGTCCAGATTGATATTCGCCATAGGAAAAATAGATGGTAGAGAGATTCGATGGCGAGTGAAAGGGAATGAGAAGTAATTGAAAGAGAGAGCAGTCTTCGAATGAGAATGATCGATGCCATAGGGAGACTGTTATCAGACTGGGATGAGTAAGGGAGTGGTCTACCCTCATGCCATCCCCCTCTAAACCCGTTACTCCAGTATGGAACAAGTAGTGATTGGCTCACTCTCAATAAGATCCGGCTGTTATCTCATGGGTTCCCTTTATAACGAGTAGATGGGAGGTCGATCGAGACTCTTTCCCTTCCATCGAGTCCCTTTTCCCCTCCTCCCTCCCCCTCCTCAACCATGGGAATGCATCCTTCCATGATGGCTCTCACTGTAGCTGGAATCATTTATATCCTATGGAAGGCGCAAGGAGCCGAGGCGTGTATGCCCGGTTGGTCGACCATTTTTCACATAATTTGTTAAAGATATTGATAGAATAGGCAAATGAAACCTGTCAAATCGTTCTTCATTCAGGAAACCTCAATCAGGGAATCCACGGACTTCCCACATTCAAAGATGCAGAAGAGACTAAGAGTGAGTGTGGAAGTGTCCCTCCTGTTCTAATCTCTCCTCTCAGCTCCTCCTAAGTCATCCCATTCTGCCACTGCCGATGAGGCAGATACTAGTGATTCAGGTGAGAGAGAGAGAGATTTCTTCCCCATTCCTTTCCTTCAGCCCTCTCACGATCAAGAATCATGGCAAGGGGGTCGAAAACAATTACTGAGATCGTCAATGATGTGAGGGAGAAGACCGATGAGGTATCACGAGAGAATTTATCGTTCCGCTTATTATTTCAATATATGTCAAAGTAGAAATTATTTTCCGGTTGGGGTGGTCTCAGATCGTAGTATAAGTGATAAATGGGAAAAATCATTCAAATATCAGATAGAAATATCGGAGATAATCAATGAATTTACTAGTCGATCGAATGTTCCGTGAAACGTGCTAACCACAGTGTAGCTGAGCTCACGGTCACTTCATTCATCTTCGAGTATAAAAATATGAAAGAATAGTTATCTAAACGACGAATCGCAGGAATTGGAGCTCGAACTGAAGGCGAAATTGGAAGAGCTCGAAAGGAAGAGAAAGGAACGAGAGTTCAGAAGAATGTAAGCAACAAAAAGTTATTAAATCAACTTTTCAAAAAGTGGCAAAAGGACGTAGGGGGCACCCGGAGTTGAACCGGGGACCTCTCGATCTGCAGTCGAATGCTCTGCCACTGAGCTATACCCCCGTGTGTGTCAACCCTCTACCAGAGTGGGCAAGAGAGAGATAGGGAAGGAAAGAGAGATGGAGTGACTCCCATTGAAGGAAAGAAGAGGAAGATGCTGAGAAAGCTGCCGATGGTACGAAGAGTGACGGAAGGGAGGTCAAGGAGAATGAAGGGTGAGATATCGATTGATTGATTATTGATTGATCGATATCTTCAGATCGGGACATCGTGCTGATGACGAAGGGTTTGTTTTCCAATAGATAAGTTGCAAATTCTTTGACATCTCTGCATTTCAGTGACAAATCGGACGGACACGTATCAGAAGTGACACTGGAGGAGAATAAACAACCAACTCTGAAAGTGGGAGGATCTTCCATCCAAACGGCGAGTTCCTTCTCTCCAATTATTCGATTATCTCAATATTCCAGACAATCCGTCGTTATAATCGAAGAACTGAGAGAAGGGAAATCATTTGAGAACTTTCACTGTTTAGTAACTGACGATCCGTGCAATAAAGTTGTTTCCACTCTTGTCCTCGCAACAATTTTTCGTAATTTGGTTGTAGACTAGAGGTGCATTTTCAAAAAAAAAAGATTCGTACGAATTGTTAACAAACTTGTGGCATATGATATTAATAATCTTCATTGAACGCCTCGATTTGTTGTATTATGGGGTGACAGCCATTTACGAATTATAGGGCATGAAATAGTTAAATCATATATTTCAAGTGATTACAAATAGGCTAACATGAGATAAACTGCACTCCCTTTCTAAACAGACCCAATGATCTATCTACCATGGTACACTTTTTCCTCTACTTTCGGATTAACCTATCAATCGTCTCTACTTTAAATACCACCGAAACAGTACCACTCTCCCGTCTTCCTTTTCCTTTAGTAGATAGGTCAGCCTGCCTACTTTTTCGACGTGATTTTAAAAAAATAGTTTTACTTCGATTCCTTCTTTTGCTAGACCTCTTACTGTTTTTCTCGGTTCGCGTGTGAAAGAAAGAAGAGATTGAACCAGTCGAAGGCTACTCCTTTCATTCATCTCGATCACGTTATAGATTGCCATCCCAATGGAGAAATTCTTCTTTTGATCTCTCGCTCTCCACTCTCTTTCTCATGCAGTGGTGGAACACTCCTCTACTCATTCTTAGTCTTCTCTCCATCACAGAATCTTGTTCATCTTCTGGATATTCCAATCATCCCAAATCGAATCATGGTGAGCACTACTCAATTCCAATCAATTCGTCTCCTTGAGGTGTCTGTGCTCCTCTTCGAGATGCAGTCTATGAATGTACTTATCTCAATGGAGCAGAGTGCAAACCACCAATCAAAACGGTATGGAAATGTCCAACCACAAGGGTTCGAATGGAATAGACGATATTTCAGAAAACTCGAATAATCTGTGATGACTCAGAAGGAATGTTTCTCAAAGGTGACCTTGATTCCTTCCCGATAAATAATCTAATCTGCAACGAGGAAACTCATTTATGGATGGTAGATGGGGGAATCAAATCAGTCTTCGATACAGTGGGGGATGATGTCGGTGTTGCCTGTTACGATCGACCTCACCGAGTACAAAAGAGAAGAATTAATTGAGTTGTATGCGTGTTCATCTCACTAGGATTTGTCTGATTTCACATTTTGCTCTCATTTTTCAATTGTTCATCAATTTGGTCATCAAATTATTACAAGATAAACAAGAACAAATAATTTGCATTTCGATTAAGTAGCGACAATCAATGAAATGTATTGCGTATGATCCCTGCGTAGAAGAAATGAGAATGGGAGAAACGAAAGGAGAAGATCGATTGAATGAAGTCGTTCGCCTAATGAGATACGTGGCTATGGCCAATGGAGGGGCATACTTACAGAGGAGGTCATGAGGAGAGGAGGAGGAATGGGGGATCATACACTTGTATCCAAACCCATCAATCCACTTCGAGGTGGATGTTGTAGATCATCGGAGATATGAGAGGGAGGAGGGAAGGAATAGAGAGGAGCTGCACCAGGTGGTCGACTGAAATTAAAACGCGTTCTCTGTAAGAGCGGGACGGTCGTCTACAGGGGGTGGCACAATGATTCAAAATGGTCCAATCAAGCTGAAATTCTGTGTGGGTACTACCTATGGGCTGGGTACGCATCCACCAACTTTTTATGCAAATTCGTCAACTTTTGACCTACCAAAATTTTTTACAATTTCATCATGTGTTGTATACCATTCG
>LS561926.1:113155-152471 GCA_900490775.1 Pristionchus maxplancki
ACGATTGCGCGCTAGAAAAAGCTCTGTAGAACCTAATTGGGGAACGAAAATCAAAATTTGGAAAAGTCATTTCGATGCGCATTGATCAGGGCTATCGAATTAGCATAATCATTTTCCGTACAAATGAGATCTTGATGATTTTAAAAATCAAAAACTGTTCAAAATGGCACTTTTCGAGGTGTAACTCAATCAGAAATGCCTGGAATTGCATGATTTCAGAGCTTTAGGCATAACTTTCGATTCCCTATCGAATGGTATACAACAAATGATGAAATTGTAAAAAATTTTGGTAGGTCAAAAGTTGACGAATTTGCATAAAAAGTTGGTGGATGTATACCCAGCCCATAGGTAGTACCCACACAAAATTTCAGCTTGATTGGACCATTTTGAATCATTGTGCCACCCCCATCCCGTTCATACAGAGAACGCGTTTTAAACAAGAGATTGGATCAACTGTCACATCGATACAATCAAGGCAAGAGGCGGTTGTCATGAAATATTGAAGTAATCGGAACGTACTTTAGCGTGCCTGTCCTTGGTGAATCAGAGAAATCGGGTCTTCTTTTCGGTTCGAGAGGTTCTTCCTCGGCTATTGTTGACTGAAATGAATGGAGGTTCAGATGAGTTCTTCCTTTTTTCTAGTATTGAGTATTGTAAATGAACTGACAGCAGGGTATTTGACCATTGAATTGGCCCTCGTAATCGTCTTCTCTCTCTGTTCCATCACTTTCTTATTCTTGACACACCAAAAACAGAGGAAGATGAAGACTATCAACTGGAATGAAGGAGAGATCAATGGAGAGGAAAGGAAGAGGAATTACCCACCATTATGATGAAGATGACTCCCATTATAGCTGACAACCATATGAAGAAATTCTCCTTTTCTCTCGATCGACACCACGGTTGTTCTCCCTTATTCCATTCGTATCTCCATGAATCCGGTCGATTGTAATCGACGACGATTCCACCTGAGAGAAGGAGGAGATCAGCGAGGGAGGGAGGGACTCACACTTGTATTCGTAGACTCCCTTGATCCAATGGGATTGGAAACACTCGAAGCGAGCGACGTCTCCTTGGAGATATGCAGAGTTCATAGAGGAAGTCTTCATCAGATACTCCGGATACTCGATGTTGATCGGACCACACGAATTGTCTGAAGGAGAAGGGATCAGTATGGGAAAGACATTCTTGAATAGATTGGAGACGTACAGTATTTCATGGCATCGGCCCTCTCGACTTGCACTCGATTCCACTCGTCTTTGTTCGAAGTTCCGAGTAATTTGCCATTGAAGACAGTGTAATCATAGATGCAAGGCCAGGAATCTCCACAATCTTGAGGGATCGATCCCGGATTGTCAGGGCACTGCTGAGCAGCGTAATCCATTCCAATCTGAGACTGGTACGGTTGCATCGCAGCTGAAAGAGAGAGAGGATAATGGGAATGAGAGAGACTTGTGTCGTACTTCCTGGATTGTTCTGAAGACTGGCACAATTGGTGATGATCTGAGTGATCTCCTGTCCTGTCTTTGCATGGAAGGCATAGTATCCACTGAAGAGAAGGAATGAAGGGAAGAAGGGAGGGGAAGGGAGGGACTCACGTATTGTACTTCGCAGATGTCTTGTAGATACCAGAAGTCTTCATCGACGCTTCGGGGAATACCTTCAATCGAGTGATAATTCGATCGATAAAGACTATTGTTACCTCGAATTTCTTGTCCTCATCTCTGCTAGTCGTGAACATGTTATCATTAGGAATATCTCTATTCAGCACTCCAATCTGTTCATTCTGCGAGTAATCTCCACTACCAGCTATTCGATCTGCAATTCATTCAATGAACAATCCCATCTAAGGCGGGGAAACGAACACTGCTGAACGAGTTGCTGATGGATTGAATCAGAATTAACATCATTGGCAGTCAATCCTTGATTGAGAGAAGTGGTCGGTTGATCGGGGAAGGGACGAAGAAGACCCGCGACACGAGGAATATTGTAACGACGACGATATTCAGCATCTCGAGTGTTGTCTCCATCGGGTCTCTGAAGGGAGACAGTGAAGAAAGTGATGGTTGATCTTCTAATATCGATGATGACTCACGACTCCGTACTGAGGTGGGACAGAAAGGGCAATATCAAGCATTCCCATACTCTCTTGATACATCGGAAGACGATCGATATCCATATTGTGAGACTCCCTGATTCTGACTCCGATCTGGAAAAGGAGGAATACTGTAACTACTCAATAGTATCGATCAACCTGTGCTTCCTCCAGTACAACGTACACTTCAGGTTGTCCTCTCTCTACATTATTCACATAGACAGTTACTCCCTTGAATCTCTGAATCTTCATCGTATCGAAATATCGAAGAATATTTCCAACGATGACTGAGGTTCGATAACGGAATCTAAAGGAGTCCATCTGATTCCCCTCTTTCCTCCCCTTCTCTTCTCATACCTTCTGGTATCTCCTCTCGCTAGAACGAGTACTCGATCAGTTCCCGATGCTTCCATCACAATTCCAGTGATCACAGTAGCATTCGTCGGTTGCACCAGATCTTGCTGGTCGATGTATTTACCAAGCATACCTAGGAGAGAAGAGAGAGATTAGTCTGTTCAAGTGATTACGTATGGAATACAGGAAATAACTCACTGAAGTCGACCTTCCTATTCGGATATTTCTCCATTCTCACTTGAATCTTCACTTCGGGATTCGCACTCGTCTGAGGAATATAAAGAAGAGTGAAGACTCCAGGTTCATTGAAGATGAATTTCATGTTGTCGATCGTATTGAAGGTTCCAGCACCGAGAATCTCTCCTGGAGAAGAGGCGGATGATGATAAGTCAGGGACGGATTCCTTACCATAGGCAGGTGGTTGATACTCCTGACAACCCGAAGAAGGTCTCCTCCAGTAGAACATCTGACAACGGAAGTCTGCGTATTTACAACAGAGGAAGTAGGGCATCTGATCGTGATGGAACATCGAGAGACCGGGAACCTGAAGGAGGAAGAAGTGGAAAGAAGGAGAAGGGAGGAATCACCTCGAATTGTCCCATATAAGGCGAAGTTCCAAATTCATAAGCTCGTGTTGGGAAACCAGGATTGTAAGGGACATCGGGAGTGACTTTGATCACTGGTTGATATGACGTCTGCATTAGATATCCCTCTGCATCGTAACAACAAACTTGACCATAGTGAGTGGGGAAACGACTGGAAATAAATCTTACAATTAGCCATATAGTTAATTTCAGCTTTTCGACAACTTACGCAGTGTCGAATTGTGAGTACTGTCCACTCTGTCCTGTGTAAGAACTGAGAACATTCTGGGCCGACATGTAACAATTCCTAGCTCCGATCGAAGTTGTACACGTAACGTCACGGAATACCTGAGCGAAATGGTTGTGGAGATAATGATGGATGAGTGACCTACCGAAGAGCATCTTGGATGGGGCATGAATCGACCAAGATCTTGTATTGCTTGTCTTTCGATGCATGGACAGGACGAATTCGTTTCCACGTCTCGAATGAAATTCCAGAGAGCTCCATCCTCATTGTACCTGAGGAATGCATGAGAATGAAAAAAGTTCAAGTAATTAAGCATACCAATCATGGCACATTTCCATCGATTTCTGTTTGACGAAATTGGTTCTATCATCGATTTCTCTCTGGGAAGAAGTCGTCGCTGCAGTGAATGCGGGATTGTTGAGAGTCCAGAGGAAATGAATCGAGATCGGAGCTGAGACGAGACTGGAAAGAAGTGGTGAGATTATGAATGAGAGAAGGTTCTGTGGAATATAGTTATATCAGTGAATATGGCACTGAGAATAGTTATCGAATGAGTACTGAGCATACCCGGAGAGGAGATCGGGTGGTTGATTCGGTCCAGTATCTGCCTTGATAGGAGCAAGTTTGAGATAACCAAATCGGAAAGTGAACAGATCATTCTGCCTCTCCCAGTCATTCAAATACCACTGTTCCACCTGAAAATTAATCTTTCATTTTCTGTATCACACTTCGAATTGCATACCTGGTTCAGATTGATCCTCTCCTCTTGTGGTTTGAATCGATAATCCGGTGTGTTTCTGTTCTGGTAAGTGCCCAATCTGCACAGAACTCGATGCTCGGGACGGAACTTCTTGATCTACAAAAGGACTCATCAGTCCCATTCTCTCCTCTACTTCTTCCTCCTCTTCCTCACTCACACTATCATCTTTCGACTCCTTGTATCCAATGACATACAATCCCAATTGTACAGAGTACATCTGATCATCATTCGGTCCGATATTCGTTCCAGTCAATCCATCGTATGCCGGATTCGTGAAGTTACGAGGATACCACGAGATGGGCATCGTCTGTAATCAGAAGATTCGATTGATATCTAGATATCTCATTCATCATTACCGTGTATGGAACCGGATTCTTGAACCAATCGTAGATGTTTCCAATATCCAATCGCATTGGATCGAGAGTTGGAGGGACTAAATGGCCAATTGAATGGAGAAGGATGAATTTGGAACGAACCGAAGTAGATATATCCCACGAAAGCTTTTTCATCATTGGCTCCTCCAGATTGAGGTTGGAAGTAGACCGTCTTCGTTCCCCAATCGTAGATCTTCGGAAGATGACAACGAGCGATGGAGGGGTTGAGGACAGTGCACGTCGCCGTTTGTCTCTGCTCAATCATCAGAATATACGTCTGAGATCGTTGGAGACAGATCGCATTGACGTCGATTGTCATCTCTCCCAGCATATTCACGATATTCGGATAGATGAGCATCGGATCTGAGAGGGAAGAAGGAGGAATAGGGTGGGGAAAGGGACGACTCACAAGTTCCTCCCGTCTTATTCGAGCATCCTCCCGGTCTGACGACATCGTCCACTCTGAACATGTATCGACCACGCACTTGATGAGGAACTCCCGATTGAGTTGCCAGCACCTGAGAGGGAAGAGATAGAGTCAATCGATCAGTGAGAGATCACCTTCGGCGAATTCTTGAATTGGAAGGTGGGATCAACTGGCACGAATCCAGTGTGATTTCCTCCATTGAAGAGAGCCTGGAGGGGGATGAATTGATCCTTGATCTCTATGTAGAAGGGGATTCTTCTCACCTGACATCTTCCACTCCTTGAATTCATTCGAAAATCTTGAGCATCGAATCCGAGTTTATCGTAATTGAGAATGACGTACGAGAGACGAGCATCTGCATCCGTCAACCAGACGACCTGAGATGAGGAAGGGCAAGGATGAGAGGAGGAAGGGAGAGTCAGTGGGAGTCGTTCAACGAACACGATAACATGATTAATCACAAGGAGGAATCAAGGGTCTAACCTGGTAGGTAGCCAATTGTCCAGCATCGATATCGGATCTTCCAGAGATGGCAGAGGCAGTGTTGTACCAAGTGACGACCAGAGCTGCATCGGCACGGAACGCGTTCCCTCCCGCCACTCCATCTGCAATTATTATGTTGCTTACTTCATTCTAATGATGGTGAAACAGCACTTTCTCAGAAGCTGTCTTCATTCTTATTTGATCGCCCTTTTCTTCTCTCGTCAAAACAGAAAAGTACGTTGAGATAAGAAGGAGTGATTACTCGTGTTCTGATTGGGAAGGAACGGTACTGGCACGTGGTGAAGGAAGAAGGGATGAGTCAGAGAAGGGAAGAGGAAAGAGAGACGAGGGAGAGACGTACCAGAGATAAGTTTCATCAATTCGTCGATGTAGAAGTCGGAATTGGGATCACAACGGACGTAGTTGTCGGGAGTATTCTGACACGCCTGCAAAGGAAATCATGAAGCATCTGCGAATCGTGATTGACTCGTCCTCATAGTTATAACATAATAGAAAATTTTCTTTAAAAACGAGACATGAGAGACATAAAATTGATTCAGTAAGAAAGCCACACATTTGTTACCTGGGAAGCTCCCTGATTGAAGAATGAACTCTGTTGAGACGTCGATCCAGCGTAGTTGATATTAGAGTTCGATCCTCTTCCGAACATTGATTGTCTCATCATCAGTCGATAGTAAACTCCCGATTTCGTTCCAGGATTCGCATTTTGAGGGATCTGAACTCTTCATTTCCTCTCTACTTCGACCTCTCTCCTACCTGTTGCTTGCACAGATAAGGAGCAATCATAGCTGGATCCTGCTGTCTCGGCCAATCTGTCGCATCGGGACCAACGTTGATCGTCGGTCCCTGATCAAGAACCGTCGCGAAACCAAGATATCCATTGACAGAGATCTGGAATGGATCAACTCTGTCGGTGTTCCCTCTCATCTCTCTCTCTTCCTCCAATCTCTCTTCACACTTCTCAAAGGGCAAACACATGTGATTCCCTCCCTCTCCTTCTCATCCTTCGAGTAATCGATTCGACTATTTGTGTGTGTACCAATTCAAGGCGAGATGCTTGATTGATAACGATGGGAGAGGTGAAAGAGGGGAATGCAGACCAGAGGGACTAAAGTCGCGGACTGGTTACCTTCCCACAAACATCCTTTTGCTGCCAATTCTAGAAGACGGTGCATGGAAGAGGGAGAGGAGAGACTTACCGTGGTGTAATTGTAGAGTCCTCCATAGAAGGGGAAGTACATGTGGAGATCGATGGTCTGACCCGCAGTGAGGAATCCCTGATGGACCTCCTGATCTCCATTCTCACGACCGAATGGAAGAAGATTGGCTGAAGAATGGAGATGAACACTCTGATCAAGGACTCTCTTCTCTTTCATCTCTTTCCCTCTTCCCCTTCCTCACCTCCATAGAGTAGATTCGTGCCCGATCCAGTGAATACAACCCCTGCATCGGGATTCGGATTGAGGTTCTGATTCACATTCCCCAATCCGGCTGCATTGTTCACTTGAGCTGCTGCTAATGAGCACAACAACGACAGGACCGCGACGCGACACGCAGCGCGTGTCTGCAGCCGGTCGACCATCGGAGTACGGTAGACTGAAGGGATTGATTACGGTAGAGGGGAATCTATCGGTTGATGAACACATGGGACACGGTCAACAGACGTAGAAAGAAGAAGGTAAAATAACGAGATGGTCGAGGGAACTTCCATTGCACTCTCTCGGTCTCTTCTGTATCCACTGAGTTCCCTCTTACTCTCTATCATCAAACAATGAGAAGAAAATGAAAAAAGAGTAGCGAAAGAATGGACATGGGAATGAAATAGACTGAGAAGGAATTAGATGGAGGAGAGAAAGAGACAGAAACGAATTGATATGGATGGGAATCGATAGTCTTCAGAATGAATAGGAATAAGTGAGTCAGCTGGTGGAAATAAGGGAGGGCTGAGTCATGCTTTTTCTCTATTTACTTAGCATCCATAGGGACAACGAAGGCCAAAAACAGAAGGGGATTGAAATTTGAGGCAAGAAGGTAACAAGTTATCCATGAGGTTGAAGAGAGAAATGGAAGGGAAGGAAGAGGTTCACTCGAGGAAAGTAAACGGAAGTAGTAGAAAGAAGCACGGAAGGATAAGAGAGAGAAGAGGAGGTCACGGAGGAAAACCGTATCAAAATAGAGTAGATGAGTAAGGAAAAGAGGGACGAGGTAGAATGAGTCAGATTGAGAAGACTTATACGGCTGGCACTGATACTGATAGGTTGAGAAATGAGGGAGGGATGGAGATGGAGGGAGAGGGGAGGGGGAGAGAACCAGATCCATGAACTGTCCCTCCACTCAGGTTGAGTGAGAGATTCTGACAGACGGTTCGACGGATTCTTCCCTTTGATGGTCGAATCGATTGATACTGAGTGAAGTTAGTGATAAAAGGACGTGTCTTCAGAGATGGAAGGAATAGTACAGTGAACGGAGGAGGAGGAAAAGGGGAGGAGAAATCGTATTGGAGGTGTGATTCAACACTGCATGAGGGAGAGAGAGGAATAGCCCTAAAGGGAAATGTTTGTTCTGATAGAAGGTGTGAGTGTGGCGAGAGGGAGGAATGAGAAAGGAAGGAAGGCTCGTTAATGGCATCCCTCCTTATCTCAATCAGTCGATATGAACTACTCTGCCATCATATCCTCTTTCCTCCTTGCTGGAGGAGCTGTTATGATTCTCATCTCGCAACAGGGATCGTGAGTGATCTACCAATCCATTTATCGATTAAGGATACTGTAGTGAATTCGACGATGAGGCGGATCCGATGTCGCAGACGAGTGCAATGGTGGTCTTGATCATCGGAATAGTCCTCGCTGTCATTGGAACACTCGGATTCACATTCACTGTATTGCAAGTGGTGAGTGGAAGAGAATTGAATAGAGAGAGAAGATATCGATTACAGATCAGAAGATCCGATCAGAGAATGAGAGAGAAGGAAATGAGAAAATTGGAAGTCGAAGTACAGAGAAAAATGGACATTGCAATCTCGAGAAAGAATACTCATCACTCGAGAAAAGATACTCATAGATCTGAAGTTCCATCCATTATGATCTCAACCGCTTCTGGATAAATCTTGAAATATTCAAATCATTATTTTTTTTCTCATGAATTAATTATATTCGATATTATTCAAAAGAAAACTGTTCCTGCCGCGACAACAAAATTCTTAAATTACGGTAGTGAAAGATTATCGAATAAATCCTGATTTTTCGTCTACCAAAAATTATCTATTTTCTCGCTTTCTTTTATTGTTTTCTTTGTTCTACTTAGCTTATCTCCTAGAGAGTTCATGTTTACACGTGATAGGAGGTATCTATTTGGCCTGCTCCTCCCTTGTTCGTCGTCTCTCTTCAGTTGCCCATTCCCAATGTCTCTCCAATCGTATCGTCCCCTTCTCCACTGCCTTCTCTCCTTTTCGGCATATTGATAAGACCGCGTTGCTTGCCATTGATCATATCACTTTTCTACGCGCATTTTATATTTCCCTCACTCTCTGCAGAGATGGCTCAATCACCGTTTCGTTCTCACATGTTCTCTGCTCCTCCAATGCAACCAGTGACATCATCCGAGCTCTTCCAACGGAGACAACAGGAGTTCGTTCCCTCCCCTTCCTCTCTTCCGTTAATTGCAATTGACATTATCAATTGTAGAATGCTCGCTCGTCCTGATCGATTGTTCGAATTGACTTGTGAGAGATGTGGAGATCGATTTGATGTCGATGAAGTCCACGTTCTCGTCGATAAACGGAGATGGCACACGGAGTGTTTCAGGTTAGCTGATGATTCATAAAGTATACCTTCATCTTGTTGACGCATAGCATACATTACAAATTGTTCACTGTTTGTTTCAATGATTTGGTCTCAAATATTCGAATTCTTATTTTTTGTTGTTATTTTTTTTCGTATTTCAGGTGCGCGCAATGTTTCTGTGATATCTCCGATGAGATCTACTTCACTGAAGGAGGCAGATTCTACTGCGAACACGACTATCGCACTCTGTACGCCCCCGTTTGTGTGAGATGTAGTGAGTAGATCACTCGCGTCCTTGAAGCAATCGATAATTGCAGAGGAAGACGTGATAGGCAACGTGGTTCGTGCAGCCACTGGCAGTTTCCATCCCCAATGTTTTCGATGTGAAGATTGTGATATGGGATTGGAGATGGGAGTGTGGGTAGTAGATGGAAGGTAGTATATTCTTTCCTCATTCAATCTGTTTCTTTCCCTCGTCAGACTCCTCTGCTACGATTGCAAGGAGAACATCCCGAAAGAGAGTCGATACATGTGTGCGAAATGTGAGTGACGGTTTAGTGCTTCCTCCCTTCCTTTCTCTCTTACATCCAGATGTACTTCCGATTTCCCGCCCTCATTTCATCTTTTTAGGTCGACAATCAATCGATAAACACGAGTTACTACGGTACAAGGACGATTTCTTCCATGCATATCATTTCGATTGCACGAAATGCAAGTAAGTAGTAATATCTACGTGTGCAGATTTATTGTTGATTACCATACAGAAAGAATCTGGACAGTTCGGCAAGAATAGTGAAAAACGATTTGTTCTGTACGAGATGTTATGATATGCAGTGTGATGTAAGTTTTTTGTTGCAATTAGTGTAATTTATTTCTAAATTTCATCTTGAAGATCTGCCCCGATTGCAAGCAACCGATTGACCACGAAATGGAGCGATCGATTGAAGCATGCGGAAAACATTGGCATGTTGGGGTGAGTGATGTGATTATCTATTTCAATCTGGCCGTAATCTTCAGCACTTCCGTTGTACTCATTGCGGCACTCCATTCAATGGGAAAGAATATCACGAGAGACGAGGCAAGGCATACTGTAGAAAGGACTTCGTATCGGTATGTCGCTATTCTTATTCTATATGCTACTCCTATTGTATTTAGCTCTTCGGAGACTACTGTTTCAAGTGTGGAGCTGGTCTCGCAGGTGATTCAGTGAGGATATTCGACAAGGGATGGTGTCCTGGCTGCTACTCTTGTCTCGCATGCGACAAACCACTCAAGATAAAGTGAGTACTGTAGATTAGTCTACGATTGATTCATTTACGATTACGGTAGGCATTTGATGGAAGATTGATGTTTCGTTCAGAGACAAAGTAATGGAGGAAGACGGTCGCCCGATGTGCAAGAGTTGCATGGGAGTGAAGAACTACAAGAAAATGTGGGAAGAGAGGGAAAAGAGAAGGAACCAATCGAATAAATGATGTGTAAATGTATAATAATACTGTTGTGGACTAGTCCAAGGTCGCCTAATGCCGCCCTCCCATTATATCTTCAATTACTAACACATCCAGCTTGATCTGCTAACACAAAGAGGAATCGACCCAGTTCACACTGATTCCATTCACCTGATGAAACATCTGGAAATAGTGGAATCTCTTCCTCATTCATTCTTCTTTCCTCTCGATTGCCCATCGGAGCTTTCGTAATCTCGTTTGCCTAATAATTCGTTCTGCTGTTCAGTTAATCAGATACGAATCTTTGCTTTTCGCCTTCCTTCCTCCTCTGCCTCCTCTCCCCTCCTCCCCGTCTTCCTCCCTTACCTTCCACTCCGTTTTCATCTCAAGGTTAATGAGAGTGAGAGGCAGATGAAGTAGGATCCTTCCATACAATAAATCAGTAGAGGGAAATCCTCTCGTTTCCTCTCTCACCCATAGACGGCATCTCATCTCTCCCATCTAACACACTCTCTTTCTCTCTACCCTCATTGATCTACCCACTCTCTACCCTCTGGGGTCTCTTCCCCTGTATGACCCCATCCGTCTCTTCCCTCTCTATTCGTGACTCCCATCCCATCCTCACTTTTCTCATTGCCCTCCTCTATTGAACTCTTCCCCCCTAACCCATTCACGATACTTTTCCACCCAATACTCGTGAGATTTCATTAGATTCTCTCCTCTCTCACCCTTGAGACTTGGTTCTTGACTTGTTTACGGTAGATCAGTACACGATCACTTGTTGGTCTTCGATATGAACTAGAGTGTCGGATCAAGCCCTACACTTCTTCTCGATCCAATCTACTCGCGATATCTCAATTGTCTCAATGAGTCTCTCCTCACCCCTCCCCCCCTTCATCCCCTTCCATCTGATCATTAATCACACGAAGAAGGACAACATCTAGGAATCTTCACGAGTCGAGGGGTGACTCTCCCTCCACTCATTTCACCCTCTCCATTTCCCTCCCTTCCCTCCCTTCTTTCCCATCCATAATCTCTTATGTTTCAGTCTTGTCTCCCATCATGAATTGATCTCTCTTCTCTTCATAATAATTCATCTCTCAAAATGGAACGTCGTCTCAATAAAGCGAGGAATTATCTCAGTCTTCCAAGGAGATCTGTGAGTCTTTTTCTTTTCCCTTCTCCGTTTTCATTTCCTATCGGCTATCAATGTGTCATTTCGCTTTTCATCTTAGCTCTTCCTTTCGCATGTTTCTTTTCTCTTTCTTCTCTTCTCATTTCGGTATCTAGTACCATTTTATCTATTGCATACATTCATTCCCGATCTTTGAACTCTCTGTCCGATATGCTTGAATCCTTGCATAATTGGTTATCTCCTCGATCTCCCTCGATGCCCTCTCCCTATGATATCTCCTCTGTCCTCCTTGACAATGAATGGACAATGATGTGGATTGCGCAAGTGGTTGACATCCCTACAAGGTTCCTTCTTCCATTCATCCACTCGATCACAGATTGATAGATCCTTTCCTTCTATCGATCTGACTAGGTGTGAAGTAGTATTCACTGTGTGTATCTAATGTTGATCGAGTCTCGAATATGGTCTCTCCTCTCTCCTCCTTCTATCCTCTGCGCACTCTTCCTCTATTCCTCTTCATGCCTTTATTCAACCAGTGCTTTCTTGGCCTTGGATCAAGACACCCTTGCCTCTCTTACCTCTCTTGCCCGACTATTCCCCTTCCCTTTCACATTCAGTCGTTGCTGCTGACCATTTCATGAGTACAAATAAGGGAGTGACTCTTTCTCTCTCCTCATTTCTCAGCCCTCCAACCACTCAACTGGTTGGAATACTTCTCCCTTCTTCCACCCTCACCCATCCCCTCCCTTCTTACCCTCCAGAGTACTAATCACATCTTGACTGGTCTTCTCCTCACAATTCCATTCTTTTCTTTTCCCGCCCTCCAATCATCTTCAATTTGCCATTCGAGGGAAAGAACATCAAAGGGTCGAGAGTCTTCCTCTCCTCCTCCTCACAATAACATTTATTCAATGAGTGATCAGTCCTTCTCTTTTTCATCTTCTTCTCTTTCCTCTTCTCCTTCACTCATTAGATGCCATCGGCATTCTATTATCATAATGTTATCATATTCCCTTCTCTTTCCATCGTCCATCTCTGACCATTCTCCATCTCTCTCGTCTTATCTTCTCTTCTCATCACTTAGTTTGGAACGGAGCATGCCGGTGTTCTCTCATCTCTTCTTCATATCTTTACCACCCCGTATCATTTACCCCCTGATTATGGCAAGACGCGTGCCAAATGAATACTCGTAGATGGAGAATCTCCCTTTCCCTCTGCAGATTCCACTCTTCTCTTCTCCTTCAATCCCCCTTCAGATTCGTTGATCCATTGATCAATCGATATTCAATGTGATCTCCTCTTCTTCTATTTGTTCCCCTATCGGTTGCCCTTCTTCTCATTCCCATCAAGGGGTTCCATCCATCTGATTCACTCTCCTTCTTCTTTCTCTCTCACTTCTTCCTTCTATTCTACCCATTCTTCCCTCTCCTTCCCACTGTTTGGCCCCCCTTCTCATTCTCACTCGCATCGTTTTGCATGCTTCTCCTCTGTACTCTCCAACCCTCTCTCCCTCCCTCTCCCCTCTCCTTCCCTCTCCCTCCCTCTCCCCTCTCCTTCCCTCTCCCTCTCCTCTCCCTCAGCTGTTTTCCCTTCCCTGTCCCTTTCCAGTCTCGTTCAAGTACACTTCAGTCCCATCTCCCCCTTTGGTCTTCTTCCCTCCTTCCGATCTTCCTTCTATCGATTGATTTCTGTCTATCTACTAATCATAACTTCTTCTCTCCTCCGTTCTCATTACATGACTATCATCAATCACCTAGTTGTCACATACGAGTAGTTCTTGTCCTCCCTCCCCTTCTCCTCTCCCTCTCTCTCCTCGATGGAAGGAGTGCATTGTAGATTGATCTCCCTTCAGGGTTCATCTCCATTCCAATCCGTTATTCTTGTTAATCCATGCCCTCATTCATAAAGGGTCATCCATTGTGTATCCCCTCTCTCCTTTCCTAGAGGGGGGGGGATGGTTAAACTGTTGTGAGTGGTCACTCCGAGTATCACACCCATCCATCTATCTCTTGTATCTCTTTCACGCTCACTTTTGTTCCTCTTCCATCTTCCCTCTTCGATATCCCTTTGATCCTCCCATCCTCCATCTATCAATTTGTCCATCGGACACACCTGTCTGATTTCCACCTTGGAGCAGTCGTTTTTGTCCGATCTTCTCGATCTTCTCTCCCTCTCACTCGAGTATTCCCATTCATCCCGTTCCTTCTTGTTTGCACTTGTCTGATAACAACAAAATCAGTTGTTGTAGGCACTTCCCACAAAGACCCCCCCCCCTCTTTCCTCCTCCCCCATTCCATCTTCCAATTCTCTATTTTACTCTCTTCGTATCTGGAATTCCGTTGTTTTGAGCATGTTCGATTCCATTCGTAGAGTCAAAGTGAATAGTAGGAACTAATTTACTCCCACTTGTGATCCAACCTTGGAGGTGCTTTCAATTCGAACGAGTTCTTTTCTTTTTGCTTTGAAATGAAGGAAAAGGGCGTCGCTTTCTGACATTTGCTTCAAATTGTTTCCGTCATCAGTGCTGATTCCTCGCCAATTTCATCTATTTCCCTCGAATCATCCAATTTCATGGATTCTTCCATCCCTATCTCATCCCTTTCCATTTCAGTCTATGAACGGTCAATGTAGGCATGCATCGATAAGATTATTGGATGGAGAAAGTTTGGAGGTATGTCATCTCCTCTTTATTCATCACTCAAATAATCCTTGATCTCAGGTGACGATTCTTCCTCGGATAACGGTAGAAGAACTTCATAATGTAGTGGCCGATCATACTGGATTGGAGAAAGGAGATAGGAAGTACTTCGGATTAGCATGGATTGATGAGAGGTTTGTTTGATTAATTATAACATCGTTTCGCAAACCGAATTCGTAATTGATTAGTATGTGATTGCAGCAGCAAGCAGTACCATTGGCTGTCTGGGGACAAGAAACTGTTTGAATCTGAACTTCCTTCGACGGCCAAATCGACGGGCAAGATAGTTCTACATCATAATGTGAAGTGAGTCGTCGTAGTATTCTCCATTGATAAGAGAGAGAGTGGAGAGGTTGACGAGGTTGATGTTGTTTCACAAGCACAGCGGAAGTATCAGTAAGAGACGGGAACGTCTTAGTCATCCAATCTTTCTTCTTTCTCCGAAATCAAACAGAAAATTGTGAAACTGAACAAACATTTACATTTATTACCGTTTTATGCATTCGAGAGCTTGGCAAAAGGGAGAAAAACGTAGTAAAGTGCAATTTCTCTTTGGAGGGCGATTAAAGATGCAAGGGTTAAATATTCTCGTTCCTTTCCTTCGCCCATACATTTAATAATTTATTTTTAGATTCTTCGTAGACGACTTTCGATCTCTCTCACAAGTCTCCACTGTTCAATTGTACTTCCTCGATACGCAGCAACAATTGGCAAGGGTGAGTTAATATCTTATTATTTATTATAGCCAATTCTTATGGAATCACAAACTTACGTAATTAATACATATACCAAACGTAATTTATGTGGAACTGTAATAGCTTGGAAAGCGAAACCCCCTGATTTCGACTCTTTCATTCCTTTCTTCCATTCGTCTTGGTATCCCTACCATTCATTCTAATTTCTCTACAGGAACAACTGGATCTTTCCATCTCGGATCACATTCAACTCGCTTCTCTTCTCATTCACATCTTCAACGGAGATTATCAAGAGTTTGTTCTTTATACTTACTTGTCAAATTTATGCATGAGCTAAATTATTCTTCCAATACATATTTTTCAACGAGAACTCGGAAAATGGTCTTGGTATTTCTTTGATCTTGAAAGATCTTTTGATGACATTTTGATTGTGCACGTAGAAATGGGAAGTGTTACCCTTTAGCTCATCTCTTTCTACCTTCCCGCCTCCCCCCAATTCGATTTTATAGCTAATTTCCCACCACCTCAATATACAGTATCCATACCTTCTTCTTTCCTCCTTCTTTTCCTCTCACTCAATTCTCTCTTGTTCTCATTTCGTGTCTCTTTTCTCTCTTCATTTCTTGTAGTATTCGCTCATTTCTCTCGAATGATTCCATTCATTTTCTTGAGGGAATCCACTATGATCTCTCCTCCTCTCTTCTCTTCTCTCATGATCTTCTATTCTGATCTAACCACTGAACTCCCTTCCGGCTGCTCCTCCCCCTCTCGCACCTTTCACGCGTGTTATCACTCCATTCCATCTCTCTCTCTCTCTCTTCCTTCTCCCTCAATGATTAGTAGTCTATTCGATTCTCCATTATCTTCCCCTTGTATCTCCTTCCTCCTTCTCACCACATTCATCTGTTCACTCACTATTCCATTCCACAACCTTGCTCATTTCATCACTGGGAACGGTCTTTTCACCTCACAATGTCAGCCAAACTGCAGATTTATCTGAACAGTTGCAATTCTTCGTAGGCCCCGTGATTCCATCTCTTTCATCATCATTCTTCTTCATTCAAGGGAATCTCAATCATTGGAACTTCTCCGTATCGTCGTTCCTCTTCCTCGAAGATTGGCGAAGGAATCTATATTGACTCAGATTGAGTGGGAGACTAAAGTGAGTCAGTCCTGGGTGATTCTCATTATCACTAGCCGATAAGTCTGTCGACTTCATCAACTTTGTCTTGTGGGCGGCGACTTGGTAGTTTGACAGTGAAATGACAGCAAAGTTATTGTCATTGTGAAGTTATAGAGCTATTTTTTCCTTTGATATTTAGGATTGAGTAGGGACAATTCATTGTATTGATTTCGATAATTTCAGGTTCTGAAATCGTACGAAGAATTGAGTGGATTACAGAGAGGAACAGCGATTGTCAGGTCAGATTTAGAAGAGAGAGGGAGGGAGAAATGAAGTGGAAGGATTGATACCAGGGCTGCTCACTCTTTCGAAATATCTATCCACCAACAATGTCAAAATTCGACCCAGTTTGATTGGTTCAATTTCATAGGTGTCGATTATTGTGTCCATATCAATCTACTTGTACCTACCGTACTCTTTTCTCCTTGCAGATTCATGCAAATCGCACAGAATTCTTCGACATACGGTAGTCGATTCTATCGAGTTATCGACCAAACCAATTGTCCTTGTGTTCTCGCTCTCAACAGCAAAGGAATCGTTCAATTCGATCGGAATGATATCTCAGCTCCTTTGAGGGTGAGACAGACCCATTCTCTTTCTTCACTCGTGCTTCCATTTAATCAGTGATGTCATTGGTTCGTCTTCTCAATGGAACGATAGTCATTCTCTCTCCTTTTAATCATTCCTCCTCCTCTATTTCATTCTCTCCTTTTCCTCAGGTCTTCGAATGGCGCCACATCGATAATATCTACTACAAAGAGTGTCATTTCTCGATCGAAGTCAGGAATTCTCGAAGGTAATTCATCTCTACTCTTTTCACTCTTAGTAATCAATCATCCTTCTCTTCCATTGTTTTCATTTCTCCCCTCGTTAACCTTGATATCCTTATCGTCTTTTCTTCACACCTTTTCCATTCTGGGTCAAATCACATGGAAACTCGACACGGGGAAGGTTTAAATGGATCCCAGAATCAATGGATAAATTGTAGTGTTGGTCGAGAACAGGACTCGAAAGGAGATGAGAAGGAGAGTAATTCGAGGTTCGTTTCAACCCGTTTCCTCTCTTTTCTTTTCCTTTGCATGACTATCAATTCCAATTAGACTCGTCCTTCCATAGTCTCCATTTGAATCGCCGCTCACTTTCCTCTTTTGTGTTTTCTCTGCACAAAACTGATTGATGGATGGATGTTATAGTATCATCCATCTTTATTCTCCTTCCCCTTCCTCCCTCCGTTTAGATATTCCAACACATTCTTCCCCATCTGTCTATTAGCCTCAATCATTTGTTTACTTGTAAGGACCACTTATCTAGTAGCCTTTAGTAGTAATCGATAATTGAATAGTACGGTATGACTCGATCCATCTACCGTTTAGTCATGCCTCCCTTCCCTCATTCCTCCTCTTCCCTTTCTCCCTTCCTCTCTCCTTCCTTCTCCCTTCAGTCCTTGTACTACAAATGTGAATAGTATAGGTATTGTCACTGCTCAGTCATTGCCTCCTCTCGCCCTCTTCCCCTCCCTCCCTTCTTCTGACTCTGACCACCCTCTTGACTCGTTCCTTTACCCGTCCCGATCACTCCAATCACTCTTCAATGCTGTTATTCCTTCCCTAATTCTTCCTATTTCAGATCTCGTTCAATTCCCACTCATCACATCTTCACCTTCATCGTAGACTCGTCCTTCTCTTGTCGATCCCTCTGGTCCTCTTCCATCTCTCAACATCAATTCTACCTCGATCAGTGCTCAATCCAAGAGAATGTCAGTCAATTCTTCATCGTTTCTTTCCTTTTCTGTATCAAATCTCAGGAACAATTAGATGGTTAATTGCAATTGTCGATGCTGTTTGATCTCTCTTCTCTTCTCTCTCATTTTCCCGTCGGGATTCCATTTTGCAATCAGATGTGTTTGTTCAGTAGTTCTCCCCCTCTCTGTCTCGATCTCTTCCTTCTCTTCTACAGATCCACTTCTCTCTCCAGTCTCTTTCTCTTCTCTCTCGTAATCATTCATCTCTTACAACAACTTCTCAATCATTTCTCCTTCTGTTCATTGTTCTCTCACTCTTGTGTCAGTTCCTCTCTCCTGACAGATCCCCTTCCTCCCCCTCCCCCTCCCCTCTCTATCACTCTTTCTCCCTCTATCTACCATCTCTGATCAGTCAACTCAGGGTGGTCTAAGGGGGTTGGTCTAGACCTCCTCTTAACCCTTTCCCTCCTCTCATTTCCTCATTCTTCAATGGCTTCTCTCTCCTTTCATCAATGGGCTCCCCACAGTCTTCCTACCAACTGTCTTGCACTTTCCACTCTTATTTCCACACTTCTTTCGATCTGGATGGTAGGCCATTTTCACTGGATAGATGCAATAGATCTTTTGATTCCCCTGGCCGCTATTTGTTTACCAACAGATGATTAATATGTTTTGACCATCTCCGTTCCTCTCTTCCCTCACATTCCCTTGCAATTCCCATGATTCCCCCCTCTCTCCTCTCCCCCTCCCCTGCCTCCTCCTCCCCTCCATTCCTTGCTCTTCTCTTCCCACTTTGTCCTCATAATCATCATCATCTCATTATAACTCACCTCTTCCTTCCTTCCTTCCCCTTTCTCTTCTCAAATGACCATAATCGGGCAATACTTGCGCAATGTGTTTCCCCCACCTCATCTTTGTGAGACTCTCCTCCCCCTCCCCTCTCCCCTCTCCCCCTCTCCTCCTCCTCCTCTCCTCCCTATTGTCTATCTTCCACCTCCGCTCAACCGATCGGCCGAACTTTCAAGTATCTCTTCTCCACTTCAGAAGATCGTATAATGGCATAACCGGGGGAGTCCCCGCAATAGAGTGAGAATCTCTCTTCTAGGTAGTGTCTACCACCTCCTCCTCTCCACTTTCTCTCAATCTTCCTCCAATCCTTTCCCACCCCCCACTTTTCTCCTCCTCTCCTTCCCTTTTCTGCAGTCTCCACAGCAACAGTGCAAGTGTGAATTACCCTCCACGTCTCTCTCTCTCTTCATCATTCAAATGTCTCCATAATTCACAGTCTTGTCCCTCATCTCTCATCTCTTCCCTCCTCTTCCTCTCCATCAGTTGCATCTCATCTTACATAATACAGTCTCTTTGTCTTCATCTTCATTATGTGTCTGCTTCTCTTCCTTCCACCCATCAAAGACCCTCCTCCCCCCTTCCCTCCCCTCTCCCTCTCCGTCTCAAGTAAGATACTCAACTCGATTCCAAACTGGACCGATTACCATGCCAATCAGAGTAGGAGTCAACTAATTCTGTTCCTTTCCCTCCTCCCTCTCCTTCATCCTCATTCCTCTCTTCACTCTCATTCGTAATGGTATTCGTATTCGACCTGTCCCCTTCCTTCTCTCTATTCCACAGTCTCGTATCCCCTACAGGGGAGTTAATCTCTCTCCCTTTCACCTTTCCCCTCTCCTTCCCTTTCTCTCCCTTCTTCTCTTCTCTCTCTTCACTGTTTGTTCCATCTCTTCCCTCAGATGAGTGCATTCCCTGTCCCCCCCCCTCTCTCTCTCTCCCTCCCTCATTCCATCTGATCTACTCTACAACCCTTCTTCCATTCTGCAGGTTTCCCTCTGCATATCTCCTATCCCTTCCCTCTCTCTTCGATCTTCTTCATTCCATTCATTTGTCTTCCTCTAACCGTTGGTTGGCGGATGGTTTGCATGGTAGATCATTAGTGGTTCGTGTCTCCATTCATCTTCTCTCTCCTCTTCCCTTGTCCATCCATCTATCTCATTCTCAATTCTCTCATGCTCATCACTAATTTATGAGAACATCTTGCCGATTCCTTCCTTTGTTTTGAATCGACATGCCCTCTCCCCCCCCCCCCCTGAGGGTGACTCTCCTCTCGTCCCTCCAATGGAATGATTCAGATGGGAGTCAATTGATCTCGTTCCCTTCCCCCTCTCTGACTAGTTGATCCCCCTCTCCCTCTCTCCTCTATCCATTCTAGTCAGTCAACTTCCATAATATCTCCATTCCCTCATCCCTTCCCTCCCCATCACTTCAACTCTTCTTCTCTCCTCATTTTCGTTCTCGTCGTCATCTCTCATTCAAATTCAAAATGTTCTTCTTTCGGTTTCCTCTCTCGTAGATCATCCTCCCCCTTCCCTTCTTCTTCTCTTCTCCATTCAACTTAGTGTCATCGGGTGGCAAAAAGTGGGTGTCTCTTTTGTGTTACTCATCAAGCTCAGCAATAGATACAGTAGGAGTAGTGGGAGGGGGAGGAGGGGAGGTGGACTCCGTTCAAATATTCACTCCCCCCCCCTTCCACTTTTGCCATTTGAAGCCGTAGTCAGAACGAAGCTGCTCCATCTCTGTCTACTGTAGATCAGAGTCATAGCTAATGGAAGCAGCCATAGTTCAACTGATTGGACCATCACGTAGTTCTGTCTCTCTTCTTACCAGCCTGTCAAAGTGTCTCCATCCCATCACTCACCTTTGATCCCTCTTTGCTCGTCTCTTCACAGTCTCAATATTGCCAGTCTCCTCGACTCCCCTCTCTCATTCCTCCCTCACTCATTAGTTCCCTTTGTTTCTCGATCAAGAGTATGTCGCCCCCCCCTCCCCCCCTCCTCCCGTCTGATCTAGCATAGGAACTCACGCCATATGGCACGGGTAATACAAGAATATCTGATTGTAATTGGTCTCGTCTTTGATTTCCTTCCTCCTCTGCCCTCTCTCCCATTCAAAAGGTCGAGACACGATATCACTGCCCCCCCCCTTCCGTTCTTCCCCTCTCCTCCCCTCTCTTCCTCATCTCTCTCTTCACTTCCCGCATTCATCATTCAATCAATAGAGTGATTCATTCCCTTGAGGGTATTTTGAATGTCTCACCTCTCTCTTCCCCTTCTCACTTTCGTCCCTTCCTTCTCCATATTCTCACCTGTTTCTTACTTCTCTTCATTCTTCCTTCTTCTCTTCTTTGATCTCATCCGAATGAACTCTGTAATGGGATCTCCATGCCATCCCTCCTCCCCCCTCTCTCTCCCTCAGTCATTGTCTCTATTTGTCTCTCCTATCAGTCTTCCCTCTCTTCTGACCTCTCCATCCCTTCAATCTCTTTTTATCCTGTGGCTTCTCATCTCTTTCTTCTATCCGGGAACCTCCTAATTAACAGGTTAATCCGTTCGTCCCTCCAGGTGTTTCCTCCCTCCCTCCTCCCTCCCTCCTCCCTCCATCCTCCCTCCCTCTTCCCTCCCTCTCCCTCTCTCGTACCACCCATGGCCGATAATCAGTCTCGCTCTCTCTCCCTTTTTCCTTCTCTTCTTCATTCTCTAATCTCTTCCAGATGTTATTCCTTGTCTTCGTCTCTCTTGACCATTCAAATCACTTCTGACCCCAATCAACCTTTCACTCATTCCGTTCTTTCGATTGATCGTTCCTCTAACTCATTTGAATAGCTGCCAGTCCTCCAAATATCCTTGCCAATCATCAACATCTTATCAGATCGTTCTTTCCCCTCTCATATCAGTCTGATCAGTAGCCCTTCCTCCCTCCCCTTCTCTCCCCCTTCTCTCCTCCCTCTCCTCCCTCTCTTTCTCCTCCTTGCATCTTCCCGTTTGTATCTGTATTCTCGTCTTCGTCACTGTTCACTCCTTGCTTATCTCACTCTTATCTTCTTCCCTCCATTCTCCTATCTCCCCCCCCCCCCTTCCCCTTCCCCTCCCTTCCCCTTCCCCTCCCTTTTCCCTCTAATCAATTCTCATTCCAGAATCGTTCATCTCCTTCGATCTCTCAATCAGAAGTGGATCAATCGGAGTTGTGTGAGAGATTGAATCGACTGGTGTCAAAGTCGAGTCTCGCCCCCTCACTTCACTCACTCAGGTAGACACTAATTCATATTCCTTTTTGAGATTCGGGAGAGAGGAAAAGGGAGAGAAGGAGATTTAGTTGCTACGGAAGGAATGGGAGAGATGTTTTCTTGATCGTCTGTGGAAACAGATGAATGCTAGTCGAAGATCACAAAATGGCATAGAAGTATTGCGATTGACTCGAGATAGTATCTCTCTTCTCACTTCCTCTCGGTCTTCCTTTGATTTCTCCCGTCGATCACCACCCAATCACTCGTCTTCCTTTGTATCCGCTTTACCTCCATTCATCTGATCCCTATCATCCTTATCTCCCCCTCTCCTCCCTTTCTCTTCCTTCATCTACCCCCCCCCCCTCATTCTATCCAGTACAGTCCTAATCCTCCCTTTGATTGTGTCAACTTCTCCCTTTCTCTCTTCACTCCACTACTCTAATCCTTCTCCTTCTTGCTTCCTCTTCTTCTTTTCTCATTCATTCATTTCAGTTCTCTTCACTCGTGTTCTCATTCCAGGATGCCAATAGTTGAGGTGAGAACAGTTCCTTCATTCACTCTTGCGTACTGGGATCACATTGATCAAATGTCTTAGTCTCTCCTTGCAACCAGTCTGTCCCCCCCTCTCTCTCCTCTCTCAGTCTCGTCTCCGTTCGCAGATTAGAGTAGGTGGAAGGAATGGAAGTGGAAGAGGGTGAGACAATCTCCCTCCTGGGAAAGAGAAGGAGGGGAGATTATCCATCTCTTTAGTCTACTCGTAATGGATGTTCCATCCGTGTGGAATGGAAATGATATTTATTCAATTGAAGGTATCGGATGAGAGGGAAGAAGAGGAAGAAGTGAATGGAAGGGAGGATAATCGAGAAGAGAATGGAAGGAAAAAAGATGAGAAACAATGGAGAGGTGAGAACACATACATTAAAGCTCTTTTGAACTTTCGACATTTTATACAAAAGGGGAATAATTTGTCGAGTGTAATCAGTTTCTCTTCTCAGGTCGAAGTGTTGAGAAACGAGCTGCTGATCTCGTTCGATATAAGAGATTAATCCAATTGAAGAATGATCTACAGAAGAAATTGAATGAGAGGGAAATGGAATTGAGGAAGATTTGTATTGCTGAAGGAGTAAGTCGATGATCACTATGAGATGGGGACTAATCGTCATTCTCTTAAGGAATTGACGGGTGTTCTTCCTCCTGAGATCAAATTGACTCTTCGACCGGGCGAGGAACTTCCCAAATTGAAGAGAAGGATTGGAACTGCATTCAATTTCCATGCTGATCTACTCAAGACGAGCAAAGTGAGCGATTATTGAGATACAAATTCATTTATGCGTGCAGAACCATTCGAGTGAGTTACAGTGATGGAAGAGAGAGAGAGGGGAGGGGAGGGGAAGCTTAGAATACAATAGTGTTGAGGATGACTTTGGTAGTGGAGACATTGTAGTGTTTGGTCAGATCCGGTTCGAATCGACCCCAGAGAACTTTGTCGAGAGATGAAGTGAAAAGGAGAATAATAATAACTTTGATTATTCCTCCCTCCATATCGAGATCTCCTGAGAGATAAGAAGGGTTACTGTAGGAGTACTGTAGTGGGATCTGACCTTTCCTCATTCCATCGACTAAACACTGTACATTGAAAGTGGCGATGAATATGGAATGGACGAGAGCGAGTAAATACAAGAGGGAGAATTTGTCATTGAGAAGAGCAAGGGAGGCAGCCAATACCCCCGCCACTCCCACGGTTGACAAAAGAAACAATTTGCGATCGTGACCCACCGAGGGACCCGCCAACTGGAAGAGAGAGGGTTACTGTAGTCGATTAGAAAAGGAATTGAGAGTACCTGGATCATTACTCCCACTACAGCTGGAATGAAGAAAGGATGGGGAAGATTTGTATTGGGAATCCATTCAATTAGAAGATGAGAAGAGAAAAGACCCATGAGGAAAGAATAGAAGATTATTAGAAGACGACGATCGGCCATTGGAAGAGATTTCTGAAGGGAGAGAGAGAGAGAGATCAAAGATCAGTGAGGAGATTAGAGGAGAGGGAGGGATGATACCTGATCGTGTTTCGTATGGATGAACGTTAGATGGATTGGAAGTAGTAGATAGGTCATCAAGATGAGAATATAGGGATAGAATACGGTAGAAAGAAGAGAGTGGAATACGGTAGTCCTTCCCAGTCTCTCTCCCAATCGAAGACACACTATGGTCACTGTACGCCAGTAGTAACTACTGTAAGAAGTGAGAACTGAGTGTGCAGCTAGAGAGAGAGACTTACTTGAGAGAGTAGAAGTAGTCAAATGGTTGAGGAAGAGGAGAGTCGTCGGTTAGCTGAGAGATTGAGGAATCTGGGGGTACTCTATCTTCACTCACGATTCTGTATTGATTCTTCATGTTTTGGATGAAAGGAGGAACGTATGGTTCGACTTTAGAAGGACTGGGAAGTTATGATGAAATAGTGAAGGAAAAGACATCTTACACATCGGGAAGGATAAATTTCGGACGTTCAGTCTTCTTAGAATCTTCATACTTATCCTTTTCCATCGAGAATCAACCGACGTTTATGAGGGTTTGAATGAAAAATGAGTGGAAAAGGGGAAAGAGAGAATGGAGGACAGAATTGAAATTGATTGAATTGCAGGTTGATGGAATGATGGATTTGGAGACTGAAGTGGAGATCAATCGGAAGATTGTCGCTGCAGCCGATCGATTGGCTAAGGATAAGAATACGAATAAGAGCGTGAGGTGGGTACCGTACCTCTATCATCCATCTACCGTATCCCTTGAGTATCACTGACTGACTTTATTGCAGGAAGAAGCGTCAGAAGGATCTCGCTGCTGCTCAATCGAAATTGAAGGGATTGGAGACTAATCTACAGAAGATTCGACTGTCTGCCAGCAAGCCAGACGTGTCCCTGAGGGAGGACGAGACCAATGGTCAGAGATACTCTATCCATCTAATCACTACCGTGGTCTTATCAGTATCGATTATCTCTATATCAACCCTTCTCATTTCAGCCCTCCATCAATGGTCTTCCTCCTCTCTTCGTTCGAATGGTCTCACATCCAAATCGTGTCCCACCACTCCTCGTGGATCGATGCCTGATCTGGCAGGTACCGTATCCGAGGGAGAAGAGGAGGAAGTGGATGCCGTGTCGAGACCCGCATCGTGTTCCCTTTCGAGAGAAGGACACTCGAGTATGAAGATGCCTTCCACTATCTCCGTGTCCAGTTCATCTGCTGCTCCTTCTGGTAAGAAGAGAAGGGGAAGAGGGAAGAGGGAAGAGGGAGGAGGGAGAGGAGAGGGTGATTGAGTGATTGCAGGCACTTCCTCTTCCTCACTAACATCCAATTCATCAATGGGAACGGGTCGATCGGTGAGAAGGAGAATAGAAGAAGAGAGTGATGATCCCCTCAGGGCACTTCCACCTTCGTAAGTCATTCATTTCATTTATCTACGATTGGTGTTTGAACTGGTGTATTACCGTACTTCGTTTCAGATACGACGGCTACCGTAGTTCTGCCTCCTACAAATCCTCCTACCGTACAGTCCATTATCCAACTCTCCAAGAGCAGGAATCAAGGAGGAGAACGGATGATGATGATGAGAGGAGAGGATTCGTCAATGTGAAAACGGGATGGGAACCATATCAGGTACGGTAGTCTCACGATGGGAATCGATCGACAACTGATTGTTCTTTAGCACACAAGTCCTCTTCGAGTACTCCCCTCTCGTCCTTCTCCATATCGAGATGATCAATTCTTCCCCACAGGAAGTCTAGACAGAAGAATGAATAAGAGGTACGGTAGATGGATCAACCACTGATTGCAATCCCTTCATTCAGACTTTCTCCAACTCGTAATTCGATGGGGCCAATGCGTGATTCTCCTCTTCCTCTTAGTCGAGATTCATCTCCTTCCACTCAGAGGATAACAACATTCCCCGTCTCATCCAATGCTCCTCTCGTATTCAGAAAACCGTGAGTTATTCGAATGGAAGACTCATCTTCACTCTCCCTCTTTCAGTATTTCCTCTCAACAATCAGTTCCAATCCTTCCATCCATCTCTCCTTCGTATCATCTCCAAGGTCCCTCTCCTTCTTCTCTCCTCTCTCGTCTCCCTCCTTCCTCCTTCTCTTCTTCTCGTCTTCCCTCTCAACCCGATCCCCATATGGAAGCTCTCATTGACTTCTATCGTGATCGTCAATCCTCGAAGACTCCCAAGACAGCGACGATAGTCTGATTCCCCTCCTCCTCTCCCTTGACCTACCCTCCCTTCCTAACAGTCCGGTGTAAATCGTTCCCTCGGTTTTGGTTCCATTAGCTCAGATGCCTCACTAGACTTCAATTGATATCTCCATTCGTCTGCGGGTATTCTATTTATTCTAATATCTGTTAACTCCTTCACTCTGCCTGTACACATCAAGCTAATCTTCAATACACTGTCCATTGTAATAATTCCCTTCTTTCAACGCATCTCGATTACTCATCCTTCGATCTAAGCCACAATAAGTGTCCAAAGAGTAACGTCCGTTCGAGTTTTATATAGTATGTATCGATATGTATGTTGCATAATAAGCGCCCTCTGTACTGCATTCTGTGAAAGATACAGAGACAGTCTCTGAATAAATTGATTCTCTCTGTTTCCATCCAATCCAAAGTACATTAAAAACCAGTATTTATTGACTACATATGTAGTCAGTCGGAAAGAGGTAGATAATATTAGTCCTGAGTTTTCTGCATTTGATAAACGAGATCATTATCATCGATGAGGTCGAGTAAACGGAAATATTCGAATCTCTCGGGCATTCGAGCGATGCAAGTCTAGAAGAGATCAAAGATCAATCTAGAAAAGAGGAAAGGGAATACCTGGTAGGTCATCATAAAGAAGAAAAGATCTCCCAATCGTCCAGCATATTCCGTCAGCCTCTTCTCTTCCTTGTATAGAATGTGTAATTCATGCAAGATTATCTTTCTATTCCTTCCTGCCATTGCAATCAGAGTTTCACTCGCTGGAGTGCTGTCTGAAGTGAGAGAAGGACAAATTGAATGAAGGAGATCGATCTCACCGATATTCCAGAAAATCAATCCGAGAAGAGCGAGAAATTCATCCTCAGTCGGATTGATTCTCCTTATTGTTTCATGGAAGATCTTCGAATTATCTTTCAGGAAACCATTGATCATCCTGAATTCGTCGTTTATTCGGCCTCTTCATAAGTCTTTCCCTTACTCTTTTGCCTGTTCTGCATTCGATGGTTTAGGGGAATCACTGAAGAAAGTCTGAATATCATCGAAGTCGAAGTAGGCCGTGTACCCGGCCATGCAACTGAAAATGCCCCCTCATTCTTCAATTCGAAGACTCAATCACTCACATATTATCCTTCCCGGGGAAGATGAGATGACCTCGATAGAATGATTCGATGCATGAGAAACTCTGCGTGTAATTCTTCACCAGCAGCCACTGAAAAGCTGATATACTTCTAAATCGATCATCAATGAATCGACCTTATCATTCGAATCGAGTGATCCGAAATCATCGAATGCGGAGGAAGCAAAGTCGAAGAGGGCCGTTACGAGAATTCGCGTTGCTTGATTGAGAGATGAAAGAGTAGCAGGGACGTAAGTCTGAAGGGGAAGAAGAGTGATGGAGAGGAGGGAGGATGGACTGACGATATCTCCACTGGCTGCTTGCAGTGGATAGAGAGGAGTCCTTCTATTGGCCAATTCACTCGTTCGACGAACGAGACAAAGGAGACTGAGATGGATCTACTGATTGATCTGAGGAAGGAAAAACGGAACACTCACGAATAACTCTGCTTGATTCTGTTCATTGTCTTCCTCTCGAGTGATTGACTGGCTGCCAAACTATCGATCGGAGTGAATCTCAAGGTAGATCAATGAATGAGACTTCAATTAATTTGTCTACCTCGGTATGGTTACGGCTGGAGTGGATACAGTAGGAGTTGAGAGTGGTGACTGTGGAAGAATAAGGGTGTGATGAATGGGAGTGGAAGGAGGAGGAGGGAGAGAGGCGGGAGTGGGAGGTTTATCTTCGTCTTTAATGAGTCCACTCTCTTCATTATTCAAGTTCTTCTGTAGAAGGAGAGCTTCTTCGATAGGAGAAGGAGTCATTTGTTGTTCTGTTGTGATCTTCTGCACTAATCTCTGAATGGGTTGTTGTGAAAGATCAAAGATCAATCGAGACTCACAGTCACATAACTGGATGTCGTTGGATTGTCAGCTTTGCTTCCTTCGAGAACTTGACTGAATCGTTCGAAACGACACTTCTTACATGTGAATCCCTCATCTGAATAACTCCTCCTTAGTATTCCATAACCAATTCTCATTTAGCAGACCTCTGTCTAATACACACCTTCCACTGCCCGTTCGACATACAAGAGGAGCATTTTTCTCTTTTGTTCGTCTGAATATCGATTGATCTATCACTGATCTACTCTTTGATCTACCTGTAGAAAGTGGAGCAAGCTCTGCATGCATCTATGCCCATATGGGAGCATTTCGTGGGTCCTCCACATATCATACACGATCGGTACTGCACCTCAAGAGATTATTCACTACGGAGCGACTAATCTAATAGCAATCGATGATGTCGACGTTATTAAAAGGAATATCCCATGAAGAATACAATTTAATAAAACTAACTTTAGGAGTAAATTGAGTCCGAGAAGGTTCCATTTGTGTGAGAGACGAGTGTGTGTGAGGAGAGTGCTCCATCGATCGAAGGGAGATTGTGTACCCCTTTCCTCCTTCCTCCCTTCTCCCTCCCCTCTGGTCTGTCTTGTCCCTTTCTCTGCACACACACTAGACAGACACAACTCTCCTCTCACTCAACTCATACACACATTCATACAGAGGGGAAGACTCTCTTCGATTGACACTATCTTTTCTTTTTTATACGTAGTTCCACTGGAGTTTGGTATGAGCACAATCTGCACACTCTTTCATCACAGAACGACAGAAGAACAAAAAAGATGCGAATACAGAAATAAATGCACTTAGTATTAATTCTTTTCCATCATATCTTGTTTTCTGGCATGTAATCAGCCCTGATGTGCAATCACGAGAATAATCGTCGAATGAATGCATCGGGATGGAATAGATCCATGAGTGAGTAGACAGTGAATTCCTCCTCCATCAGACAAGTCGCTTCGAGTATCGAATGACAGAGGGACATCAGATTCCCGATTCTCACTGAGTATTCAACCAGATGGAGGTCTTCTCTGTAGTATCGATGCAGATCTGAGAAGACTTCACGAAGGATTTCATCTCCGATCGAACAAAGAGAAGGAGACATCGAATGAGAGTTACCTGAGACTCAATTAGGATGACGGAGACGTTTTAAACGACTTACCAAACTGCCATATCATAATAGTCATGAGTACAACGTATTCAATCTCAGTTAAATCAGCCTTCTCAATCAATGGCCAAGTGTATTCAATCTGCTTCGACGTGTAGAATTTCATTGCTCTGAAGATCTGATTGAATTGGCCATCCAATAGTAATCTCACTTGATAATGTCCTCTTTCTTCTCAGCTTCTTCATCAGAGAGAAAGTAATCGAGAGCATCGAGATGAAGAGTCGAAGTGAGAGAAAGCATGAAACTGATCAGTCATATTTAAATCCATCGGACCAATTTCTCACTATTTTTTATTCTTGAACAGTTTCTTCGACAAGAAATTACCTTCCAACAGAAAAATAACCGGAGTACACTTTCCGATAATCCAACACTAAAGCGCACTATTTCATATGAATCTTAATGATTTCCCAACCTGTTCAATTGGCGAAAGTGATGAAAATTGACTGAATGATCGTGAAAGAAATGAGTAATATCCTTCAATATTTATTCGCATACATTCAGAGCAAAAAGTTGATTTAGAGAGATAAACTTCCTGAAAAACAACGTCAATCGTACAAAGAAAAGGTAATGCTTACATTGGGAGGATCCAGCACTCGAATGTGTTCAGACGGATTCTTTGATCGTAGTGAAGATTCTTCATCTCTCCTTCGCTCACAGGAATATCTGGTAACTAAGAATGGCCACATTTTATCAATTTGCAATACTTACTTGTATTCTCTCAACACTTTTGCCAGTATCGTTTCAGTCGAAGTTCCCTCCATTGGATCTTCTTCCTCTCCTTCTTCTTTCTTTCCTTCCCATTTCATTCCTAGTTCGGAGCATCGATCAAATCGACATTTTCTACATAGAAATGGCTCCTCTGCAACAATAAACACTGCGAACCCCTCTTCCTTCAATCGTAAACTGACTCTTCCTAATCGTGCAATTTCCATTCCCTTGTCGGCAGGTGAAATTCCTCCCTGAAGCAATCGTTCGCTTGAAGAAAGCCGCACAAGCTCTGCAATTATGGGAGTTAATGAGAGAGAGGAGGGAATGAGGGGGGGAGGGGAAGGGAGAGGAGGGGGAGGGGGGAGCGACAGACCTGCACGCATCCACTCCCAAATGGGCATTTCGAGTGGGTGAAGTACAGATGAGACAGGAACGAGAATCCATCGAGAGAGAAGGAAGAAGATCGATGGAGAGAATGGAGTACAGGTTGGAAAGTATGTGAGAGAGGTTGATGAGTGAGAGAGAGGAGAAGAGATGAAGAGACGAGATGGACGGAAGAGAAGGGGAATGGACACAGAAATGACACGAATGAACATCGAAGGAGAGAAGAAACAGCTGAGAGAGAGTGAAGATGAGTAAGGGAGGAAACATTCTTGTGATTAATCAGAGATGTATGAGGAGCATCCCAGAAAATGATGGATCAAGGGAAGTCATCACTGCAAATTTTCCGGACATTTTTACGCGGGTTGCTGATAAAAGATTCCATCAAAAGTCGGGTGCACTATTCTTCAACGATGATGAGTGCGGTAAAATATTTCCCAGTTTATCACTCGAGCTGATAATTCCTTTCTCTCTCTTTCTCTCAAGGGGTCACTCTCACTCTATTTTGATGATCACCCTCAAACGGTGTAGATTCCCTTCCAATCAGGTGACCATTCTCTACTCCTCCATCTCCCCCCCCATCCTCTCCCTCCCCCCTCCCTCCTCCTCCTCCTCCATTTCAATTGGTAGTCGTGTCAGTCGGGTCCCTTCATGGACCTCTTCCCTTTTCTGTCTTTCCCTCTCTTTTCTCTCTCCTCTCAGCCAGTAATCTATCTCTCTCTATCTTTCAAACCACTCTGCCCTGTCCAATTCCATCGTTCACCCTTCTTCTCCTTCTCCATTCCGACTTCTTCCCATTCTCAGATTCCCTTCCATTCTTCTTCTCTTCCACTAATGAAGTGCCCATCCCTCCCTCTTGTCTTTCCTCCTTATCCATAGGTCGGTTATTCATTCCTACCTTTCTCTTCTCCTTTCTTTCTTCTGAGGGGGAGGGAATGGAATGGTGACTCATTCTTCTTCTATCTCTCACTATCTCCATACCTTCTTCCCTCCATCTAAAGAACTATCTTCTTCCATTCCCAATCCTCTCAATTCAGTCCTTTCTCCATTCAATCTTCTCCAGTATTTTCCTCCTTTCTCTCTCTTGTATTTCGTATCTCATCTTGACAATCTCATCTCGTTTCTAACCTTGACTAGTATCTCTTTCCCTCTTTGACCCTTCATCTCCATTCCAGGTTCCTCCAATACCCCAGGGGTTCCATTCCTTCCCTCTCTATTCCCTGTCTCCTTCAATGGAATCTCCGGAAGATCCTCCTTCTCTCGTCAATCCTCGAATATTCCAACTCGAAGTCAAACCAAAGGTGGTCGATTCTTATCTATTCCCTTTCTCTCTTCTCAATTCACTCCAACTCGATGACAGAATCAATTTCGCCCTTCTTCAATCCATGCAAACACATACTTTCTTCCTTCTTCCTCTTTCTCCTTTTGTTGTCTCTCAATGGAGAAAAGAGGACGAGAATGCCAAAAAGGGCAGAGAATTGAGAACTTTCCCCTTGCATAGCCGATAGCGAACGGACGAATTGAGAAGAGTTTAGGGGAGGAAGGGAAAGAGGTCGCAGTGTTGCAATACCATTGGAAAGGGCGGGAAACGAGTGAACTCACGGTTGAATTATGACCATCTGTCTGCATGATCCAACCACATCTTACGAATTCAACGGAATATTTCTATGCTTATAAATAAGGAAATCGAGTATCAACAACATGCAATTAATTGTATTTCAGCCAGTTCTTTCTCACGAGATTGGGGCCGGCTCGAAATGTAATAAATGCAATTGTCCCGGTCTGGATCTTCACTATTGGAGGTGAGGAACCTTCCTTTACGATCTCTTCTTCTTTCTTCTACAATCGAGATAATTTTACCCTCAACGGCAGAAGGGAAACGATTGAAATAAGAGATCGAATTGCAGGAAAAGATGCAAGAATTGTTCGTGTAATCTGCAGGATCACGACGTAGTTCTCGAGGCGGATCATGCACAGATTGTCATTGGTCAGTCCCCCTCCCTCTCCCCTCCCCCCCCCTCATCCTCGTCCCTCTCTCAGGTCGTCTATTCGGTGCTCGTGAGATCTTCGAAGGTCGTCTCACCACGGCGACTCCTTCATCCGTCGTCACTTCTCAATCCCTTCACGAACCTTTCTACGCCGTTCCTTTCGCTGCCGAGAACAATGCGACTGTTCGTTTTCCTCTTCTTTGATTGATGTTAGAAATAGAGAATGTTGAAGAAATACTAGAGACTCGGAAGTAGGAAGAATCCTCTTTCCTGTGCTAATCTAATTCCCTCTCCATTGCAGAGGAAGGCTCCGACAGCTGCATACAATGTATCCGTCCAAAGTTATGCACCCGAATCACAGAACAACAAGGTAAGGGAAAACGAGATCCCTCTTCGATTCTCACTCTCATTATTCGTCGAAGCATTCGAGGGAACTCACAGTCATTTAGATGATAGGGTAGTCGTTCAGAGATAGGAAGAACGAGAATGTTCTCTTTTTAGACTCGTGGATTCTCCCTTATTTGCAGGCGACGACAGAGTACGCGTGGGTTCCGATGGAGAATGCTCAGATGGTAGAGAAGTACATGGAAAGTCTTCCGATCGAAGAGAGACCCGTCACTGGATCCCAAGGAGAGAAGAACAGAAAACAAAGATTGGCACAACAGGTGAACTATTCCACTTATTTAGTCACGAGAAGACAGCGAAAGCCGCGAATCTAAATGTCATCATAAACTTTCTCGTAATCGATATATTTCTTCAGCTTCCCTTGTTCGATTTCGACATCAATAATCAGAAGATAAATGATGAAGTAGAGAAGGAAAGTTTAGCGAAGTTCATCGATAACGTTCGATCGAATGTGAGTTATCATTATTTCATTCTTATGTGTTAGGATTTTCCATGGCATTTCTGACATCATTCTCTTGACTCCCTTCACTGACTCCCTTCAGGTTGTGGGAGTGGGAGAGGTCGTTGAAGTAGATAGAGATGGATTCCTCGATAGAGCTACTAGAAATATAACAATGAATGGAGATGGAGAGACGAATGAAGAGGGACAGAAGACCATTCTTCCCACTGTGAGTTCATTCGGAATGGAGGATGAATTCATTCTTCTCTTCAGGATTGCAAGTCGTGCAATGGTCGATTGGATCAAGGAGAAGTGGGAGTGACGACTTCCCATGGACATAAAGATGTGAGACTTGTTATTGAACTGATGCCCGTAATGAGAAGGATAGAGAGGCAAAAATAGAAGATGAATACGAACTGATATGATATCTTTTCGATGACGATGCAGTCAAAACAACCCGTTATCTTCATTTAGGATGCATGGCACCCCAAATGTTTCCGTTGCTGCGTCTGCAATGAATTACTCGCCGATCTCATCTATTTCTACCACAAGGGAGACTATTACTGTGGACGACATTTCGCTGAGAAACAATATCCGAGATGCTCTGGATGCGATGAGGTTCCCACTCTGTATCTCCTCCCTTCACCCCTCTCTTCCAGTTGATATTCGCCAAGGAATACACTCTCGCAGAGGGAAAATCGTGGCACTTCGAGCATTTTGCATGCGATAAGTGAGGAGTTGATAGGTTTTCTCGAATCAATCGATACTCTCAGATGTGATCTCCGATTGGGAGGCCATCGATACATCACAAAGGATGAACAACCCCATTGTCTTGAGTGCTATCTCAAGCACTATGCCAAGGTAGGTCATGGTTCTCCTCCATCAATCGATTCTCTTCCCTTCTTCTCTCTTGCAGACATGCAGCACGTGTCACAGTAAGATCTCAGCTGACGAGAAGAGACTGAACTACGGGGAGATGCATTGGCATGCAGAGGAGAGATGCTTCAGGCCAGTTCCCACTTCACAATCCCTTCACAACTTCCTACAATGATTATACACATCGTATCCATTCTGATTTCCATTTCTAATCTTCTAGCAAGAAGAATTCGAACTTTTTCAGATGCGAGAACTGCGAGAAGAATCTAATTGGGGAGAAGTTTCTTCTCAAGGAGAAAACACTTTTCTGTTCAGCCAAATGCAAGAATGAACACACTCAGAAGAATTGAATGAACACTGACAAAGTTCATTCCCTTTGATGAGAAATATCGAACCTCATTCGAGAAGGAAAGTTTTGTCTATTTACCACATCTCGGTGGTATCATGCAAACCTTTCTTTCATCGCGAATCATCTTCCATATTTCTCTATCACCCTCAGGATATTTCTCATTCGTTATTCGGTTCTCATTCCCTTTTCCTTCCTGGTGACCTCCTCTGCATCATATCATTCTGTATTATCTTATTACGTTGCCACACTCCGCTATTACAACGAATGCGTTTTACTTCTTTCTTCAGCCAAAGGTTTATGATGTGTAGATAAATTGATTTTTGAGATGAGGTAGAGAAGCATCACAGACAATTATGAAATGAGATCGACAACCGGATTGAGATCATACAAGACTAGCGAAATAGATAGATAAATATAGAGAAACGATGAAATAGAAGAGTAAATCTATGTGGGAAGGAGAGGAACCTCGGCTTCCTTCCTCCAATGGATACTTTTGACCCAATTCGTGTAGAGATCATCCTTCATTCTCCATACATTTCTTCTCACTGAAGCATGGAAGACGATGAAATTGAGAGAGATTACGAACCCCGCCAAAGGGTAAAAGAAGAATTGACTCTCCTGAAATGGAATGGACAATTCATCAGTGATTCAAAGGTCCTCACCCAATAGAGATTCCCTCCATCTGTCATCAATCTGCTTCCAATTAACATCGAGAGACACAACACTTCCATTCCTATGTTTTGCACCTGATGACAATGATCATGAGAATGGAAAGAAGAGAAGGAAATACCAGAAATCGACGACATGTCGTTATATTCTCTTGCAATTGATATCTCGAAGTGAGGGAACGATACTCCTTCAGATATTCTTTCAGTGTTACCTCATTCTTCTGAAGAAAGGAGAGATTGTGAGTGCATTAAAAGATCAACGTTCAGAGTGGTTATTCCACTTATCATTGTACTTGGAATGGAATCGACCTCTAGTGATAATGTCAATCTCTTCTCACCTTATAATTCGTGTAGAAGATGGGAATGAAAGAAAGAAAGAATATAGAGAATATGAGGATGGGAAGATTGGCGTCGTTGACTGGAGTGGAAAAAGAACGAGGAGAAGAGCAAGGAAGAGGAAGGATTGAGAGGGATAAAGACGAGAATCCAAATGAAGTAAGGAATACCATCCACTCAAATTATTACATTTATAATCTTCATGTGCAATTCCAAAGTGCAGACTTCGATTCAAAAGAGAAGCCTTCAAAACCATTAAAATATATTAAAAAACGAACGAAAGCAGCGATGGACTTCAATAGAGTCGTTCGTCTAATCCATAATTCATAGATATCGTATTTGAGAGTGGCGTATGATCTTTCCACTCCAATTGCTATAGATACCAGGAGATATAGACCAATGAAGATGGAAGGAGTCGATTCCGAGGGACAAATAAGCCGATTGGACTCCTGAATGGAAAGGAATTCGACCGGTACAAATCTCCCCATGACACTCACTTTGAGTGAAGAAGAATAAAAATCAGAAGAAGGAGAAGAAGAGTGAAGGAGGTAAGAAGAACCACGAAGGAATACGAAGAGATTTGAGAAGAGGATGAAGAGATGACATTGGAAAGAGAGGAATCTGGATAGGGAAGAGGGAAGGAAATAGAGAAGAAGAAGTGAAGAAGTACCTCAAGTGTTCGTGAAAGACTGAGTATCTTATGAGGATGAAGAGGAAGAGAAGATTGGGAAGGGATGAGAGTAGAGAAAGAAATGTCTCTGCCAAGACGAAATCTCGTAGTGATAGGGAAGACTCCATGGAGAATGCCTAGAGAGGAATGGAGGAGGGAGGAAAAGGAGAGGAAAGGAGGGAAATAAGGAGAGAAGGAGGAGGGAACGTGAGACACACGGCAGACACTTCATCGATTCACCCTTCTCTCTCTCTTCCATCGAAGACCACGTCCATCTAGAGGGGAAGAATCCCATTAATGGTCTTGATGAAAGAATATTATTTATCATTGACTATACACGACAATTTAAAGGGAAGGGAGGAGTGACACGATGGGAGTCATGACAATTGCAGCCTATGAATGCACTCGATTCTAATTGACGAACGAATTCCCTCCTCCCTTGTAGAATCCTCCACTACCAATGGAGGAAAGGGGAATGGTTGAAGATGATGATGGAGAAGAAGGGAAAGACGGTGAAGGGGAAGAGATTCGAGGAAGAGGATTGGAGATTCGAGATGAAGGCCGAGATCGAGATGAACCATCGAACATATCCATTATCGTATCGAGGAAGGACCATTCAGACTCCCGAATACCACTCTCCACTGGAATTGAAAAGACCATTAGAGATGATGATGGGGATGCATTCCGATCTATCCATTACTGTGTAGTCACAATATGATCTGGTTGGGAATGTATGGGAACATGTCTACTCATCCTAATCCACTCAAGGTGTTGACTCTCCAATGGATTGGAAGGGGAGAGGACTGACCTACCGAATGGAGAACCTGATCGAGAAGTGAATCGTTCTGCACCACCACCGAATCCTCCTCCATACGGATTTCCACTGATTCCTCGTCCGCCAAATCCACCAATATCATTTCCATAATAGGGATTTCCTCCGAATCCACCTCCATACATTCCTCCTCCATATCCTCCGAAGCGAGATGGACGACCCCAGAAACCTGAGGAGAACAATCGTTTATCGTGTTAGAAGATGTGAATAACGAATAGAACGAAGGTTAGGGCGGTTAGATGGAAGTGGCTGGAAGTACCTTGTGGTTGGGGAATGAAAGCAGGGGCATTTCCCCCTCCGAGATAAGGAACGTCCCCTGTTATCGACTTCAATTCTGCCATTCCTCCACCTGCTGAGAGGACACTTCCAATGAGAGAGAAGACTGAAGAGAGAAGGGATGAGAATGAAGGATGAAGAGGGGACAAACCAATGATGGCGACGGATCCTCGATGCATCGATGATTGATTGAATACTGTGTATGATCTGTGGGCGGAGTGAATGAATAGGGAGAGATGGAGAAGGGGGCTTTATACTCCGACCTTGGTCTGATTTCTCCTCCCCTTTCTACTGGTTACTCGCTCATGACTCATGAAAGTATTTCTTATTCTCGTTCTCGTCCAATTGACCGAATGGCAACCATTGAGAATCACAACAACTGAAGGTGAGAAGGAGGGAGGGAGGGAGGAGGAAGTTGAGCGAGTTTCCACTGTCCATTGCATCAGATTCCTTCGATCATCTTCTGCATCTACACATCAATTCATTACTTCTTCTTCAATTTTCATGTTCATTTCCATCGAGAGAATTGCTTATGTTTGCTCATAGATCGAAGGCCTTCATGCAAAGTTCCACCCTCTTCACCCTTTTTTGCCAATATGAAGAAATTCAAAGCACGACACCCCTCAGGGTAAACGAATGAGAGTTTTCTAATGCGAAACTCACGCCTAATTAATTTATAATCCGTTCATCGGAGCCTCTTCTACTCAATCTCGTGTACTTTCTAATTCCCGGTCTTTTTAATGCCACAGGATAAACTCCGTTCGTGAAACACAAAAAGTTTCTAACGGAGTACATACTCAAATGAGTTCGATCTGTCCATGGGAGCAATTGAGATTGCAAGTTCTCAACGTCTTTCTCAATTCAATTGTAGTTCTTTGCCGAACTGAGGAAGTACTTTTCCCTTTCTCTTCCATAAGTGAGAATACCTACTTGTAAGCAGACAGGAAGGGAATGAGGATGACCAACCAGAGAAGAGAGAAGGGAACTACTCCCGGGTGATCAGAATAGAAAAAGGGAAAGGAACGACTCTCACTTTCAATGGTGCGTGTCATTTCATTCAAGTAGATCTCCTCCAGTGATCCGTGAAATTGATCGAGACTTCAAAGCTGAGTCACTCCAGTCGTTTTTAGAATTATTTGTGTTCGATGAAGCGAATGGTGGGAACAAATAGAAAGTTGCACATTGGCAGAAGTGCCTTTCAGGTGGAATCTTCAAGTCATGAATTGGTCCTTTGACTGAGTGATTGATGAGATGTCATAGAGAGATCTCCTTTCTGTTCTCATCATCACTTAATGGAGACAGAAAGAGAGAAGAGAGGGGATAAACAATTGTCAGTCCTTTCGAGATTCCTTCTCTTCCCTTCAGGACCATACTTCCACTTATTGTCTATTGAACCAATCTTCGAAATGGAAGAAGAGGCGAGTCCATTTCTCTTCCTGTCCTTCTCCACTCTGAATGCACATTATTCCCCATCCAATTGACTTCTTCATTCCTGTCACTCCATTCCCATTCTCACTCCATTTTCTCTTCCAGATGCGTACACCAAAGAAGGCGCCGATAGTCGAATTGGATAGTGAAGGGAATGAATATCTGAAGAGAGAAGAGAATGATGACACCTTCTCAATCGAAATGGTGGATACCATCTTCAGACATATTCTCACGGTAGGTCAAAGGGGGGAAGAGACTGATCAAGTGGAAACGAGTTTCCTCTTCAGCTTCTCACCATAATTCAAGCTAATTTCGATAGCAAACGATCGTGGAGCCAATTATTGTGCCCCGTTGTGATCATGTCTTTCTCTCTTGGAATGTGTGAGTGAACAAGGGATTTCCTCCTGAAGAGAGATCATTTCCAGCTGCATATTTCATGGGTTACATAGTCTTTCAATTGCTGACTGAACCAATCGATGC
>LS561926.1:160180-173427 GCA_900490775.1 Pristionchus maxplancki
GGAGGAGGAGAGGGAGGGAAGGGAGATTGAGTGATGGGAACTGCTCCTTGGATAGAAGGGAGAGAATAGAGTCGACCATCGATGATGACATATTCTGTTCCATCGGGTCCAATCAATCCCTTCAATGGTTTGGGAGGAGGAGCAACAGTGGTTGTCTTCGATAATTGATACTCTCTGATCGCCTCTAGATCATTGATCAGAGTATTTCCCACTTGCAGAATACTTCCGACCTTCGCGGCTGTCTTATCACCAGTTTGTGCGAGAATTCCAGATACCAAATCGAGACCGGCATTGGCCCCCAAGGCAACGACTTTAGGATCGATACAGGTGGTTGTATCGGGAGAAGGAGGAGAAGTGACTGGAGAATCGCCCAATGGAATGAAGTTAGAGAGAGATGTGATCGAAGTGGGAAAGAAGTTTCCTCCCATCGAAGAAGTGATCCCACCTGGTAGAAATGATGAGAGAAGACCGAGTTGACTGAGAAAGAGAATTGAATTGGAATGAAGATTAACAAACTAACCCATTGGAAGGATAAGGAAGTAATAGGAATAGAATGATACATGCTTGATCCATTGAGAGTGTTACTTCCTTCCATACTAAGAGATAAGGTTGATCTATCGTTCCACTCCTCCATTGTTATTACTCTCTAATCATCGAATTGATCCTTTCCCTCTTTATCCAATGGAATAAGCGGATCGTCCCATCTTTGACAGGTTCAAATCCGATCTTGAACACATGGGATCGTATTGTTCCCAATATCTCGTCCAATCCATTCAATCATGTTGTTCAGATTCATACTCATCACTCTTCTATCCACAGCTCTCGCTTCACATCAACATCATGGATGGGAGTCGACCACCGGTAGGATAGAGTCAGTTTGAAATAGAATGTAAAAGGTTATTTCAGTTTCGTCCAATGACGGAGAAGTAGAGAAACTACTGGGGGACTCGGCTGAAAATGTAAGCAATATTTCATGGAAAATATCGTTGTAATATGAATAATCAGATAACGGATACGGAAATAAACACCCTTCCTATGATGATCGCCAATCCATGGATACGAACGGAGAGACTCGAACAAGGTATCGAGATAGTCATTCTCATTAATTGATCACTGATCCCTTTAGGTTTCGAGAATGTGACGACGTGGAATTCAAAAAGTGTCGTCCCTCGTCTTTTCTCTGATATGGGACGAGCCGGTTTCCCTCCCATCGAGGTTCAATTTCCATAGGGAAACAATTAAAAATAAATAAGTTGAGAGTGTGATGAAATGGCCTTGTTGGAATGGAGTCGATGAGACGGCCAAAGAAGAATTCATCGAGATATTCAATGAGACGAACACAAAAGGAATTATGAAAGCGAAATTGAATGAATGGATCAACAAATACAATGGAACGGATATCGCTGTGGGTTCACACATTGACTCATCCTGAGATCATCTATACTATCAGGAAAAGATTCGTTGGAATCGCGATGATTTCGACAATAGAATGCGACTTTTCTCCATCAATTTCGAATCGGCTCTTTCCACTTTCTCGACGGCAGTTCGAACATTCAACGACGTTGCAATGGACGATGGAATGACGATCGCCCAATCGAATGCTGTCATCAACAATATCGCCGATATTCTGGACAAGAACTTCGTGAAAGTGAGTGATTGCCTGGAATGAGAAGAGATCTTCGTCCTTCAGTCTCTCCGTCATCTATTCGATGGAAATGTGATGAATGGGAAGAAACTACAGCAGATGATAGAGAAAGCAGTGACTACGACGACGAAATCGAATAGGATCACGGCTCCTCCCCATTGGGGGAATACGACTGGGAATGGAAAGGTAGGAGGAAGACTCTTTCCACTCTCTTTACTGCACAATACTTGTACTTGAGGGTGTCTGGAATGGAAACTGGAAGCGATACACCGTCGTACGAAGAGTGACAAACAAGCCAATGCAGACTACTCCTCAAGTGTAGATGGAATACCACTCAGATTGTACTATAAATAAATATGCTTCAATTGTGTTCCTTTACGTGGGAGCGTGATATTTTGATGGATTCAATTTGTTTGTAGCCCCTTCACCCACCTCCTTCTTCCTCCTCTGCCCCTTCACCCACCTCCTCCTTCCTCCTCTTCCCCTTCACCCACCTCCTCCTTCCTTTCGTTCTCTTTCGTACTTCTCTTGGCTTCGATCTCTCAATAATGAGTCTAGTGGTAGACAATTTCATCAAGAATGAGCGCTATTTACTGTGTGAGAGATTGGTTCACGTAATATCATTCTTCATTCGAGTATTTTGCATGATACTGCGACCATTCTCTCTGTTCAGTAAATGTCTTCGATTCTTGATTGGATCTCTCGATATCGTCACTACAATTACACAGTGAACACTGATCTCGAAGACTTCCTTACTTCCTATCATCGATTCATTGGGATTGTTTCCATAGCAGTCAATAGTCTTCATTTCTATCTCATCGTCGAAGCAAAGACATTTTATACGAGAGGATATCGATTCTCCCTCCTTCTTCTTCAAGTTGATCATCCACCATTCTCCATTGTAATTCCATTCAATTCAGGTGTGGTTCATAGCCCTTAACATTCATCTTTCTCTTCTCTCCATCCCCTTTCCCCTCTATCCTCTCTTCGGAGCCTACAGTCGAGGTCTATTCGGGACTCATCTTCATATCTCCTTCCACTATCAAATGGTATCTCTCCCCTCCTCATCTTTCTATCCATCCTTCTTCAGGTAATTCTCATTTTCATCGTCGATGAGTGTATTGCATCTCTTCTAATGACTGCTTTATTCCGTCAACAATCTCTTCTTTTGGGAGGGAAATTCAAACTGACCAATATCCAATTGGTCCTTCTTATCCTCGCTCTTCACTTTACTCTATCAGTCAATGCGATCATTTTCGCCTTCATTGAACTGGATCTGGAAGATCAGCTCATTCTTCTGACTACCGTAATCTACCGTAATCTCTCAATCAATAAATCTAGTCTCCTGCAGCGATATCCGGGTCTTGAATGGATCTCCACTCATGGATTCGTCTGGGCTGCGTATGCATGGAACGAGGGTTCCTTCTACTTTCTTCTCTCAATCTTCTTCCAATGTCTCATCATTGGATCTTTCGCTATTCTCGTTGTGAGATACACGATTGTCACTGTGAGAAGACAAAGGAAGATTATTGCGAAGAGGAATGATGCCCGATTAACGAGGAAAGTGAGAAGAGTCGATACTCTCGTTATATCACAGGTAAGAGAGATTGCATCTAGAAGAAAGGATCGAGAACCGTTACTCAATTGACATCAGGAGTAATTAAATGTCTCTGATCAACGTAGTGACCATGAAATGTGATTGAGAGATAGTAACAAATCAGATGGTAACAGCAATTCTCTTCATGCTTCTTCCTCTTCTCACCATTGGAATCTGTCTATTCGGGTATCTTCCTTATTGTGAGTTCACTACGTTTTTGAAAAGTTCCTAACACTATCTAAGTCCGTTTCATTTTACAAGTTCATTCCATTTTCCACGTAAATTCGAACCAAATTCATTTTGTAATGTGCAAAAAATGTGTCGTTGTGTCTTTATTGTCGCCTAGTAATCGAGTGCACCTCAATTGAATCTGAGGGATCTCCGTCCCCAACCAATGAATCCCTTCCCTCCAGATATCTCTTGGTCGGCCCTCGCTGCAATGGCCACTCATTCCTTCTTCAACTCATGTGTCATAGTGCTTCTCAATCCCAAATACATGGAGCTTCTTCGAGAGAAAGTGCTCTCTCTAATAGAGAGTCGATCCCAGGTGAGCTCTCCCTTATCTTCTTTGAGAAGGGAATACAATCAGAGAGTACTATTCTCCTTCCAAGTTCAGAGACGGCCTGGTAATAGCAATCGAACGATTACTTCAGTAGTGCCCATTCTCGTACTCACTCCCGTCGAATAAATGACATTCCATTCTAATTGTTTCATTGAGGGAGAGGGTATCACAATCAAGGTCAATCACTCTACTAACGAGAGGAGGGAAGGGCGAGGGAACAGTGGGGGGGGGGGGGGATCATGAGTGTGACAGAACGACACACCCAATCGAACTGACGCTGAGAGAGAGAAGTCTTTTGAGTACTCGCATTGGAATACTACTCGTGTCATTCCCACGTCTTATTCCGTCTTCTTCCCATTTGAGAGTGCACTGACCACTCTCTTTCTCTCCTTCCCTCTCTCCTTCTTCTTCTTCTTCTCTCAACGCAGTCATCGATCGTCTTTCTCTCTCGTCCTCTCCCCTTCTCTCTCTTCTCTCTCTCTTCTTCCCCTTCAGAAGTCTTCTTCATCGATGGATTGACTCATGTGGAATACTCCTGGTCCAGCTCCGTCCTCTTCGAGAGAATCCCGTCACCATCGACCATTCCATTCGTCCGCTCTTCTAAGGTATTAACTCCCTCTTCCTTCCCCCTCTTCCTCTCTTTTCTCCCATCTGTTCCATACAGTCATTCATCTCCCCAATCCCTTCCTTCCATCCTCTCATCTCCTCTTCTTCTTCCTTCAGACAACATCGTTCAATGGATGATCCGGATGGTTTATATGGGATGGAAGATGGTTCGTTCCTCGATCCTCTTTCCATCTCCACTTCCATTCATCCTCCTCCTTCTCATCTTCGAAGTGGCGCTCCTCTTTCCAATCCAATTTCATCCACTCATCACTATTGGCAGCAACAACAACCGACCACTGCTGCAGCAGGGTTCGCCAATTCGAGGTTCGCAAACCATTTTATGCTCCCAGTCAGCCATTAGTCCATTCTGAGACAGGTTACGCTAATTCGATGGGATGGAACTAAACTAAAACGAAGAAAAGAATAAACATTTATTGACTGTCGTCGTTTCAGTTTGAAAGGATATTCATTGGAAGCGGAATATGAGCAATTGAGACAAGAATACACGGCGACCCTCGAGAAACTGAATCAGGTTCTTTCATTCCTTTTCACTTTTAGCTGATTCATTTGATTGATTTCTCTCTTTCAGACAATGTTCTCGATCAAAACATTCTGGTCGCCTGAATTGAAGAGAGAACGACAAATGAGAAGAGAAGAACAATCGAGGATTGCGATGTTGGAGAGAAGATTGACTGAAAGTGGAAGATTAGGGTATGGACTCAGATTCATTCAATCATTGATTATGTAACATAATTTATGTTGAGGAAAGATATGCACTCTTTATTAAAGGTTCATTGGATCATCGTTTCAGTTTATCACAATCAAACCTATCAATTTCTGTTTCTAAACTTCCATTTCAGTTCCCTGGAAGGAGGTCTTTCTCTCGAAGTGGAAGAAGAAATGATGACGATGCAAGAAACCATTGGAAGATTGCACGAAAGTGTGAGGAACAAGGAGGAACATATCGCCCAGCTGTGCATTGTACGTTCACTTTTTATTTTTGAAAATTAGATGAGCCCAAAAGTGAGCCACAACATTCGAATTTGTGTTGTTTTGGTTGATACTCAAACGAGGGATATGGCTTCGTTCCATCGTCTTTTGGTCCTTGAGAAGGAGTCGATTGAAGGGATGATAAATGGAGGATGGGATGAGACAAGAAGAAGGGAAGAAGCTGACTCATCCCATCCCTCTTCACCATTCCAATCTCTCCCCTCCTCTCCCCTTCTTCATTTCTTCCTTTCAGCAAGATCAAAATGGGAGTCGTCGAGCTCTTGAGAAGACACTGCAGAGATTGGATGAAGCGAATCAAATGAATGTCAATCTACAGGATGAAATATTACAATTGAGGAATAATCTGGCCACGAAACCAAGAGATTTCACTGAGAAAGGGCCAACCAGCCATGAATTGGTATGGGAATAATAGGGAGGAATGAAATGAAGAACGGAATGATTTCAGATGACACTTCGAATGAAAATGGAGAGATCTGAAGTGGAATTAAGTGAGAAGAAGAGCGAATTAATCACTTGCCAGACGAGGTGAAATTTATTTATTCTTCCTTCCGGTCGGTTAAAATTTCGCAAATTTCGGACAGTATTAGTTACCCATTCCGTTCAGTTCTCTTTCTCCATTGTTCAACCCATGTTAATATTGTATGATTTCAGATTGCGAAATGCAGAAGATGAATTGAATGAGCTTCGATCTCACGTTCATTTACTCAAGGATACGGCCACTAGCAAGGAAGAGCAGAGCACTCTTCTATTGGGAGATGTCAGTTGATCCAGAGAAATATATTCCCAAATCAGTTTAACTTATTCACGCGGCGTGTTTTCTATCTTTCCTCTGACTCTCGTTATCCATCTTCTCATTTCCTTCTGTTGAGGTGGAAGCTCTCCGATCGAAATTAGGTCATCGACATCGTGAATTGGAACAGAAAGAGGATCAACTAATGAAGATGCAGAAGGAAATGACGGATCTGAAGACGGAATCGGCCGATCGAATGGAGAATGTCAGTGGGAAGGAAGGGGGGAAGGGGGAGGAGAGGGGGACTCGAGGGGAATAGCGTGGGAAACCATCTCGATGGCATCACAAATGACCTACCCACTCCATCGTCCTATGATCCACGAGAGTATGTAGTTGCTTGCCATAAGGCCATTACTCTTTTACAACTCTCGTGTGTAATTGAATTACTCCCTCTCTTTCCTTCTCTCATTCCTTCAATTTCAGATCCGTAAATTGGAGGCTCGCTCGTCACAGGTACTAGGCAGATTGGAGCAATGTGAAGGACAATTGAGAGAGAAGGAGAAAGATGTCGAGATTATGAAGAGCAAATTGGCTGCCCATCCTGATACTCATAAGGAAAGGGAATGGATTGCCAAGATTGAAGAAGGTGAGTGAAGGGAGGGGAAGGAGGGGAGGAGATAAGAGATGGAATTCCATCTGGAGGGTACTGTAGATGACGATACTGTATACGACATCACTTAGCGTATGAAATTGAATCTCTTGAGGAAATCGAGAACGGGCTCGATTACAAAATGCAGTGGAAGAAGTAAGAATTGCTGCAGAGAAGGAACACAAATCACAGCTAGAGACGTACCAATCGGAGGTGAGGATGAGATACTATTTATGATATTAATTCGAATGGAACAGAAGAAATATCCTTGCAGGTTTCTCAACTTCGTCAATCCGTGGAAACTCTTGAGAAGGAATTGGAAGATAGAGATGTCCTCCTTGAATCTCAGAATGAGAAGATTGGAGATCTAAGCAAAGATCTCACTGGAGCTCACAAGAAAATGCAAGATGCAATGGTGGATAAGGGAACAGTCGAAATAAGAGCTGAGGTGAGAAGGAACATTATTCTTCCCTCTTCCATTCATATGAAATGAGAAGGATATTTCGTTCAAAGAGATGATAACATTCTAGAGAGGAATGATTAATATTCCCTTCCCTTCAGTTGGAATCAGCCCGAGGAGAAGTGAATAAATTGCTGAAGATGCATCACAATCTGGAGAAGGAGAAAGCGACTTTGACTGCGAAGTGCAAACAGGTGAGAAGAAGGAAGGAATGGAAGGGAGAAGAGAGAGACTGACTAGAAGCGAAATGGTCAATTGAGAGATGGGTTGATATTGCAGTTGTTGGGAGAGAAAGACACGGGAGGAGGAGGAGAGGAGCTGCATGGACTGACGGCCAATTCGAATGTCAAACAGAGGATACAAGTCCGTCTATTATTTCATTGGAGAATATAATTTGTCGCATCTGAATTTTTCAATGGTTTTGTGTAAGGAACTGGAAGAAGCTCTGGCGGAATCAGTCTCAATCACTGCAGAGAGAGAAGTTCATCTGAATCAACAGAAACAGATACTCCATCAGACATCCAATCAGGTACATTATTTGAGAATATTTTGACGACAGAAACTGCAATTGGCGTAACTGAATAGTGATGACTCAATCTCTTTGAGTTGGCCGAAGCTCGTCGAGAGAACAAAGAACTGAGGAGTCGAGTGTCGAATGTGGCGGGAGAAGGGCATGAGGCACTGCTGAAGAGTGTCGAAGTGGAGAGAAGACAACACATGGAACAGTTGTATGCATTGAAGTGAGTCTTCCCACAAAAATTGATTCATCTGCATTTGAATGAAACATAAGTCAATCAATGTCTAGTTTTCAGCTATTCATAATTGTAAATGGCATTCTTTTAATTTCAGACAAGAGGCCCTTCTATCAGCAATCTCTGAGAAAGAAGCTCACATCGCTCTTCTCGAGAGATCGAACGCCCCTCCCAATGAAATTGAACCGATTAGAAGACAGAAAGAAGCACTGATGAGGAAATTACAGGTTGCTTCCTTCTTTCTTCAGTCTCTTCTCATCTTCTTTCTCTGTTCTAGGAAGAGAATGAACGTCGTTCGTACCTCCACCGTCCTTCTTCCTCGACGGGTCGTCATCCTCCTCAGATTCCTCTTTCGTCCACGATCATTCCTGGGAATGTATCTGGAATGGGAACTCTTCCTAAGGGAACAATCAATAATCCCGTCCATCCATCTCAAGTAGTAGATAATGGAGACGATGGAATATGGGCATAGGACACTTTTAATCATCTAGATACTAATAATCTTCTATGGTCTCATCTCTTTCAATTCTCATAATCACTCACTTATTCTTCCTGCCCTTCTACTCAATTCTCGATCTTGCTTTCATTTCCCCGATTGCCATTCATTCTCCGAATAGTCACAATTTACCCTCGGTGCTTTCATATTTCATCAGTCACTTCCATTTTATTTCTTTCCATTTTTCACTTCTTCCCATCTTATTCACGTGTACCTCTTTAAGGCTCCAAGGAAACGATTCCAATTATTTATTTCTAGGAAATACTCAATTCGTTTAGCTACATTACAATTTACAATCATGACTCAAAGTTGTTGTTCCTCTCTCATAAACTATGTGATTTTTCTATACCATTCACAGAATGGCAAGTGATAGGTCGATAAATAAATGATCATCCTCTAATAGAATCCAATAATCTTTTTCTAATTGATTGTAGATATGCAAGTTTATCGGTCTCCTTCTCAGCATCTTCGATCTTCGATTCATTGAGAGCACTCGCTATTCTCTTCTCCATCTCCGTCCTTCTCTCGCCAATCTTAATTCAACCTTTTACTACTCCTTCCTTCAATTTCGAATCTATGCAAACAGACGATGCAATTTGACTAGAGAAGAGGATGTTCAGAGGGGAGAAATTGAGATGAATGAGTAGGGAAGGAATGGATGAAATGGAGGAAACTAAATATACCGTACTCATTCCACTCCGATAATGCTCACCTCTTTTAGAATATCATCCTTCTCTTTTTCATTCTGTGCATCTTCCACTTTCTCATTCAATTCGAATATCTCCATTAAAATCTCGGGAGAGAACGATTCCCTGAGAAGAAACTCGTTATTGGCGTTTATAGGTATGATAAATTGTTAATGGACGTGTTTCTAGACATCAAATGTGAATTTCAATCTCTAAATTCCTTCACTTCTTCTTTCCATCATCATCCTCGACGTGAATCTGTTTATCTCCCTTGGCCAATTGAATGAGATATCTGGCTCTCTTCACGGGATCATTCAACATCGATCGAGCAGTCGATAGAAGACGAGTGTGCTCCTCTGATAGATCCTTCTCCTCAAATACTCAATATTACCACAATGGACTTCATTTCAATACTCTTTCGTGGTCTACGTTGCCACGATACTACCGTACCCTCTGAGTCGCAGTGGAGAACTTGTCGGGGTGAATTTTGGCCGACAATTGAATCATTTTCTTCTTTACTTCCGTTTGATCGATGTCGAAACGAGGCTGGAAGGAATTATTTTTTGCCCATTTCTAGGCATCAAGAGCCCAAAACGTACTTGTATTCCGACATATTCGAATAGATTAACTTTGGATGGAGGCTGAAGTTGACCACATTTATCACAAAAGAGAGTAGACCTGGGGAGCAATCGTATATTTTCCAACCAATGGAGCAGTAGCTCGTACCTTGCATTCTTGCACGTGAGGCACGACCAACAATTGGGAGTCACTTTCCCACAGAATCCCCTCTTCACTACAGTAGCTACTCCACGAGATGTCGATGGCAAGGAAGGCACCGTATGACGAAAAAGTTGCACACACCACCGAGGAATCATCTGATACCCATGTATATCTAATGAGGATCAATAATGCTATGTGAGATACTGCGATGGAACAGGAACCCATTGATAATTTGGTGCGTCAGTTGAGATCATCTCGTTTATTACCAAAAGATTGCGAAAATTACGAACATTGGGAACGATTTAATAAGATAGTGACAACAAAAAATTGGAATACGTATTACGTCAAACACAACGATGTCTTTGAGATAACAGTGAGATAAATAGTGGGAGTCTGAGAGGGGAGATGATAGAGATGACACTCTTACTTCTTGGCAAAATCCACTTTCATCTGCTGGTTGGGAGTGATCTTGAAGTTGTTGAGAGACTGAAATGATAAAATGATCACAATCATTAAATAATCGACGATTGTCTTCTCTTCGTCTTCAAAACAATCAATTTGCATGAATAAACGCTCACTCTCTCCATTTGTCCACCCCTTGACTTACATGTCTTGCAGGTGCAGCCTCAGCCTCAGTGTCGAACTCGACGAAAGCAATGCCTGTTCTGTTGGGAACCATACGGATATCCTTGAGTCCAGGGAACCTGAAATGCATCCATCACTCTCATTCGTGCAAAAGATTCTCAAGAAAGGGGCAAATAACTGACGACTGGAAGAGAAGTCTGAGCATGTCAGGAGTAGTCTCGTCAGGTAGATTGGTGCAGAAGAGGATCTTATTCGGTTGGGAAGGTCCTCCATCTTCTCCTCTCGCTGCTCCCCCTCCTCCTCCCACTGCTGCTTTCACTGCCTTCTTTGCTGTCTTCGGCTTCTTCTGTACTCTTCCAGCACTCTTCTTCGGTCTCTCCACATACGTTCCCTTCAGCTTCGAGATCATATCCGAATCCTCACGGGCGAATTGGATGCGCATCGGTTTGTCGTAGAAGGGGAATCCCTGCATGGCTCTCATCGCGGCCGAAGACGAAGAGATCTCCTTGAAGACGACGTGAGCCTGAAGGAACAAGAGCGACGTCTGAGTGCAATGACGTCACTGAGATCACGTGAGGAGAGGAAAACGATCGAATGGTAAACGGGAGAGGGGGAGGGGTACCTGCCCACGCATACGAAGTGTCTTGAATGCCATGATGGAGACGATCTCCCCGAATTGAGTGAAGATCGCGTGAAGAGCCTTCTTCAGCTCTGCAATCATACTATTACTATCCCATCAGAGAAGAGATGAATCGGATCACATACCCTCCTTCTTCACCTTCTCGTTGAGATTGTTGATGTAGATGGTGTGATTGGGCTTGACGTCGGCCATTCCTCTGAGGAGAGATTAAATGGACGAGGGGAAGCCCAATGGATGGGCAAGTATGTAATACGGTCAGGAACCGATTGAGGATCAGGGGAAGAAAAATATGATCGGTAACTCTTTATACAAATATATCTGGGGGGGGGGGGAGTACAACTTCTACTGACGAATGAACTGTTGTCTGAAAAATCCGTCTGGATGGATCTCGTCGCAGTCATATTCGTCGATTATCTGCTTGATTTCATCAGAAACCAGATGGAAACTTGCTCTTTGAAGAGCACAAAACTTGGATGGGCGAAGAGTTTTCGATTCGAATCTCCATCCGAGATGAGTGCGACAACGATTTCTGCACTTAAGATGACGCCATCCGTATCTTTAAAAAAAGAGTTCACTCACAATTTTTTTTCATCAAAAACGAGTTGCTCGGAATAAACCTGTGATAGCTTACCCTGAGAACCACGAGAAAGATTCATCGAGGTCTCCGAAAGCCGGCGTGATCGTGTGACGGAGGATTATTGTGTCGAATACATATTCGGCTGAATAAAATAAGAAATCATACTCCTATATAAAAGAGAAAGGCCTGTGTTTGATGTTTGTCCACCTTATAAGCTTACTGGGTTACATGTTCCGACATGTTTTCACACGTTGTGAAGGTAAGCTTACGAGCGCTGTTGGTAGGCTTATTTTAGCGATAAGCTTATCGTTAGATTATTTCCAAACGTAAGCTTACCAGGATGGAACCTCCGCCGTAGGCGGAGGGGCCATACTGGTATTTTATATATGAGAGCAAATGATACCTGGATTAACAAAAACGGCTGAGGATACCCATGGCTTAAGGTAGACCAGATCGGAGATCTTGAACAGCTTCCGATCACATGAGATGCACGAGCCATAAACTGCCTGCAAGGAAATAAATACGAATCGATGAAAGATGCAAAAGAGAAAATACACACCGAATAGTCGATTGAATCTAGAACAGAGATCTGCGCATCAATTGAATTTATCCTGATAAGAATATGATGGAGAAGACGGTCGAGAGGAAGGGCTCTCAGCAGGAAAATTGCTACATTCCACTGTGGCTGAAAGTAAAGGCGTGATAGTTGCAATAAATAGGTAATAAATCAACGAGCTAACCTTTCGCTTGACTTTATCCAATACTTCTTCAGGAATCCAAGTCATAACTGAGAAGAGGCGATCGATGGAAGCGGCCTTCAAAGTGTTCGATCATTCCTATTTAGATACATTTTATTAATACGATTTTTTAAACCACTCACAGTTGCGTATTGCATGACCAATCTAGAATTGACAGAGAGTAGATTATGCAGAGATTTCCCCTTCTGAAATTATATCATCGTAGCGAATGAATTACATTATCTCACCAAACCTTTGCTGGCGGAAGAGCAAGTTCAGCTCTCGAAAGTGAAGCCAATTCATAAGATAGCGACATATGTGGAGCGACGACTACCCCATCAGAAAAAATGAGAGCAGTCAGACTCTTCTCAATTCGCTTGAGCTGGACTCTTCCAATCACTCGGCACACAGCTACTTTCCTTAGAGTGCAGTCAACCTCTACGTCAGCATGCGATATGACCTAGATAATAAAAGAAACATATTCGAATTAATTTATAATTAATCGAATTATATTATTAAAATAACGAACCTCCATTGCAACAGCGTCAATCAATGGGAACAATGAATCATCCTTTGCCTGCGAACGATCACGTAGCCAACTCTGACAATGATAATATTTTGCTGAACAATACAAACAACTAACTGACTGTGACTGCGTACGAATCGGCTTCACCACAGTTGATCGAGATTAGATATCCATCTTTTTCGATTACCAATTCGATAACTCGGCTGTCATTCGCACTCAATTTGAAGTACGGAACTTCATCGCCCACGTTCAATGGGAACTGAAACCA
>LS561926.1:211969-226628 GCA_900490775.1 Pristionchus maxplancki
GATGAACACTCTCTCTGATCACAGTTATCTATGGTAGAATGGATGTAGAGAATACTCCAAATGAGCCATCAATGCCAACTATGCGTCTTCACCCATTTACTGTTGAGAAATGAGAACGGAAGTTGCAAACTTTGTTCTTCAAGGCAGAAATTGAAGTGACTTCGATGGGAGGGAATTTCTCTCCGTAGTGAATAACAATGGAAGGGTGCAATAGCTTGAATTGGAGGGGGAATTGTTGTGTACGAGTGTACTCTATTTTCCCTCCATCGATCGATTTCCCTTCAGGAAAGATTCGCCGATTCGCATACTCTTGACTTCCTCGCTGAAAGAGTTCTAGGAAGACAGAATCTCGAATTGAAGAAGAATGTGACCATTGATCTATTCGAGGTACTCCTCCTCCCTCCCTCATCCCGCCTCCTCCCTCCCCTGCCTTCCTCCTTCATTCCTTCCCCTCTCCAGATTCCTTCTCACACTCGTGATGAGAGTGGATTCGTAGTGGCAGACAAACTTCAATTCGTCTACGAGTCATTCAATGTGCCCAATCTTCGCAATCAACTCGCTCCTTCCAAAGGTAGATCGTCCCCTTCTTCATTCTTCCCTTCATTTTTTCTTCTTAGATGCTGCCATCGCTCGTTTCTCCTCTGCTGATCTCGAGGAATTGATCGACTACGACCATTCCGTCTCTGGATTCGATAGATCGGCTTATCTCGAGGTAGATCAACCCCTCATTCCGTCTTCAATCAATAATCCATTCAGGAGATGACTGCTCACACTTCGTGTTTCATTGCTCGTCAAGAGGGATCCATGGTTGGAGTTCTCTTCGGAAGAGAAGGACGAGTGTTCTCTCTCTTCGGAGATACTCGTCCCATTGCTGATTCTCTTCTTGATTCATTCCTCTCCACTCTCTCTTCCACCACAGTAAGTCCTGCCTCCCTCCTTTCTTTCCATCTCCTTCTCCTTCCAGGTTTCTCTCTTCTCTCCTGCTGGTCATTTCAAGGGATCTCTCACTTCCCGTCCTGTCTTCAGAAGACATTCTCGAGTTGTTCCTTCTGCCATCGATTGGAATAGAATCTACGCCCACAATGCAGGAATGAACATTGTCTAGACCATCCTCCCCTTCTTCTTCTTCTCTTCCTCCTTCCATCTCTCTTCCATACCTTGCCACATATTCAAATTCATTATAGTAAATGTGTCGAATCAATTCTTATCGATTATAGTAATAAGAGTCGAATCAGCAATAATAATATTGTGAGCTATGCCAGAATGAACCCGTGATGCGATTGATAAAGAAGATCAAAGATTGACTGTGCTTCTACAAATACGAAAGAGGAGAATCGGGTAGGGGGGGGAAAGGCATCGTTTCCTTTCCCTTTCTCCTATTCCTGCCATTGATCAATGAGGCAACTTGAGGATTGGATCACTCTTCCATTCTTAGGACTGGACTCTCTTTCCTTCTTCTTCCTCTCTTCCCCAATAATCGAAATGGTTGGATGATTCAGCCTCCTTTCCAGTTCCAATCACTCACTGAACTTTGAGATCACGCAATTTCCCATTGCCTTTCTCTCGTTTAGAGATGTCTCCTCTTTCTCTCATGGATTACGAGATCACTCGTAATGGAAGGAAGAGGAAGGGAGGGAACGGAGAATCAGTTGGAAAGTCGCCCTTGACTCTCTTCTTCATTTCTTTTTACATTACTTATGAGAGCGCGTCGGAATTAGTTCCAATAACGAGAATGAGAATAGAGAGAAGAGAAGAAGAAGAAGATTGTTGAATTGAATACAATCCTCTCATCTTAGTCAGTCAATACTCATTCTAATCTCATTTGAGAATAGAGACATTGAAAGAAAGAAGAATTGAGGAATTGCGTCCTCTTTTTCCTTCATGAGAATCATTAGATCACAGATCGGTTCAGCTATTGTCATTTGTTTTATTGTGCAACCAGAACCAGAGCTGATCTTCAGAGGAGGTTATAACTTTATTTTATCACAGAATTTTATCTAGTAAATTTTTTATAGAAAACAGACTCTGAAATATCTGATGAATATATTAAAGAAGATGAAACATGAAAGTTTGGATGACTAATCTGGTAACACAGTGTTGTAGCCATCGGGGAAAATGCAATCGGTTTGAAGACAAATTCAGATGCGTAATTTTTTCAAATCTAATTTTCGAACGCTCTTGTGAATTTCTGAGCAGTAAAGAATTATTTTGCATAAGTAAGTGAGAGCATCATCAGAGTCAAATAACGTACGATCAGATTCAAAAAATTCCGAAATTTCTTATTTACATTATTATTTTTTTCTGATCAGACTACAATTGAATGTGATCAGATTTCGCCAGATCATACTCAAAAATAATAAATTCTGAAGCAAATGATGCACGATTAGACCTTGATCAAATTAACTGTGAACAAGCGAAAAGTATTCCAAATAGCTGCACAACGTATTTAATCGGAATTTTAATTCGTAAACAACATACGAACAAGATTTGAGAGCGAGAGAATTTTTAAATTTTTTATCATATGACGTTAATGATTGCTGTTCTATTCATGCAACAATCTTCAAAATGAAAATTTTATCAATAAAGCAGAACATGCAACAGAAGAACCCGTAATTTGAATATATGCTACAAGAATGCTTACTCGTAATCACTACCCGACTCATCACTTCCAATTATCTCTTCTTTTCCCTGCTTTCTTCTTCTTATCAACGATGCGATTTGTGAATGGAGATCATGCGATCTCTCATCCAAAGGAAGGCATCGTATTTTATCTTCCGTCGTCCCTTCTTCTCGATTAACCACTTCTTCTTCTTCTTCTTCTTCTTCTTTGCCCCCCTCTTCTTCTCTTCCCATCTCCCTCAGAACTCTTCGTTCTCGTTCCTTCCATTCTTCAGCCTTCTCTTCCAGTCTCACTTTCAATTCATTCATTATCTCTCCACTTCTATCATCCCTTCTCCCTCCTTCTTCTCCTTCCAATCGTATTCTATCTTCACGTCCCTCTCCAACACATTCGAACAACTTAAACAGATCAATTAACTGTGGTCCTCTCAATAAAAGAACAATGTCACTCACCTCATCTCGGAGTGGTATGGGAGTGGATCCAATCAGAGGCACTTCCTCCCCTTCTATTGTTCGATTCTCTAGAGGAATGAGAGGAATACGAGGATTATTGATTGATGAGAGAGAATGAGAAGATACAATATCTCGAAGAGTTCGCATTGCTCCGTCCACATTGAGAGTAGACGAACGGAGACTGGAATAAAGTAAGGTAAAGAAGTAATATCACTCTTATCAATATATTGTTCAGTGGAGAGAACAAACGAGGTAGAAAGACCCCACCACTCAATGATCATCTCCAATTGCAATACTAGAGTACTCTCATCGACTTTGACACTCTTCCTCTCGTTCTTCGAATCATTCTGAAGAAGAGAGTGATTAGATTGGAAATGGAAGAAATGAGTACCACGAATGACATGGAATGGAGACGGGAGTGACACTCACGCAATTCGCTATTTACTCTTCTGGAAATGAATTCAGATTTCGATTAGCATATAGCACGCCCTACCGTATCCTTTTTGTGATCTGTATAAGGAGTTTGATGAGAAGGAATGGATGAGCTGGGAGGAAAAGAAGAATGAGACGAAGAAATTCCGATTCAAGTAGTATCACGAGCTCCCAGACAGTCCAAAACAGATTTATTATTATTATTCAATGAATGTGTTCTACCTTTAGAGATGAGATGGAGATGAGATGGGGAGAGATAGGATGATTGAGAAGAGATTCCATCTCTGGAGTACAGAAGGAAAGAAGCAATCGGCCACTCTCATCCTCACTACAATATTATCAGCATTATGTGAAGAATATTTCAATTCTCCATACGAATCTACCGTATTCTTCTAATGATCTCAACACGAGGAATGAGATTACGATAGAACAACTCTCATGATCCATATAAACTGACTCTTTGGCTGCGATGTTTCTGGAGACATCTCCGACTGAATGGACGACTTCCCTCAGATGAATAAGCATCGATCGACGAATTGATTCACCCGATAGAGACGGATCCATTCGAAGACTGAATGTATTCTCGCCTCTCTACTCAATGGACAGTGTCCATCCCTCTCCTCGACTTCCCTTTCCTCCCCCCTCTTCTTACCTGAATGCAGCTGCTTGTCTCGCTTTGAGTGCAACGAAAAGTTTCCGAATGGAGTCATTCAATTGATTGGAGAGGAAGACAAAGAGACGAGTGAGAACATAGGGAAGGAGAATAGAAGAGAGAAGAAGAGGGATGGAGAGAACAAGAGGAGGATAGATTAAACCTCAATTATACTATTGATCCTACTCAGATGGTTCGGATACCTGTTAGGAGAAGAGCGATGATAATAGAGATGGAAGTGTAAATGGAAAGAGTCGGACGGGCTGTCAACTCATCGATCAACCATTCTGCATCCACTCCCTCGAGAAGTGGAGAAGCAATAGGAAGGAGATACAGAGTAATCGAGTTCAGACTCTTACCGTACCACTCCATACTACCGTATCCATACGAAGAGTACCTCCAATTGAGTACTCATCCGTGTTAATAATTTACTTCGGAAATACACTTTAGTGTCGTTTGTATTACGAGTAAATGAATGTAAATGGAGGAGAGTAGGGGTGGGAGATTCTTTATTCATTCATTCACAGCCACTGACTCAACGATGATCGGCCGACTCCTTCTTCTCTCTTCCTTCCTCGTCAGTTTCCCTTCTCCTTCTATTCATGTCTTCTCTTATCTTCAGACACTTCTTCTTACTGAAACCACAACTGAAACAACAACTAAAAACACAACTGAAGCGCCACAAGCAGACCCAGTAGATTGTCTCGATAATCTGGACAAATGCTATGAAAATGGCGACCCTGGATTGTATGACCTAGTTACACTCCACACTAGATCACGACATAAGTAAGTTGTCTCCCCCCATTGCCCATTCATCGTTTCCCATTCAGCATCTTCCATTATTGCGAGGATACTCGTACTCGCGTGATTCCCTGCTTGGCTAAATCCCTCAATGTGACACTCGGTCCTACTGCGTACGATAAAGGCGCCTTTCTCTACTCTTGTCCGTACAACAGAAGTCCGGGCAACAAGCAGATAATGCAGTTAGTCTACCTCTCTCATGAAATCTCCGTGGTGCTTCTCAGGGATCAAGGCAAGGGATACCTACTCAGTTGTGTCTACAATGATATCCGCAATATGCAGCACAAAGAGTGCCTAAAGTAAGAGTTACCGTCTTCAATCGTCTATTGATATGCATTTTCAGTTATATGTTTTTCGGTTGCGGACTAAAAGCGAACAAAACAATGCGTGAATGTGCCTACATCGATCCATGCCCCAAACATGCTGAATCTTTTTACGGATTTTATAGAAAGACAGTTATTCACGCTTCACCCCAAGTATGACGATGATATCAAATGTAATTATACCTTCAATTTTAGAAAAGATCCGGTGATAGAACAAAAAGGATAAATTCTGGAAGTGCATTCAAGAAGGGAAAGAGCGAAGAAGGCCCATCATCCATCTCCATATCGACCACCGTATCCATCAGTCTCTCTCTACTCACTGCTCTCATCTTTCATTGATTAACATTCCACACTCATTCCCTCCACTCACCCATGACATAATAAACTAATTTCGGCAAAATTTACATACTATTTTATCAATTTTCATCATGTAATTAAAGGAAAAAATAATTTTAAAAAATCCTATGAGAAAGAAATTAGAGCCAAGAGAAAGGAGCAAGCTCAAGGGATGGTAAACGAAGACTCAATAGATTCAGGGTTCGAATCAAAAAGAGAGAGAGAGGGGGGGGGGGATGGGTGGGTTCAAAAATATACCGGTTTTTGTTTCGGAGACAGGGATAGAAGAAAAGTCAGAGTGAAAGAAAACGAATAACACGATTACAAAGAATCATTACCGATAAAAATGTGAAAACTACCTAGTATGAAGGGATGCAGCAGCCAATAAATTAAAGAGAGACGAAGCATATGTAAGAGGGAGGGAAGACACGCAATAGAAGAGGATACGGTAGATGAGTACTGTAGAAGAGGGGGAATATACGATACGAAGAAGAGTAAATGAGTGAAGTGCTTAACTGTAAGTGGAAAGTCGGATCAGTCATCAGTCTCCATATCGAGATTTCCATCAGAATGAAGAATGGGCGATTCTCTTCTTCGATAAACGAGCATATACGGAGAAGAGGAAGGACTGTCGTAAGGAGCCGTAGTCGTTGAGACATTGGCATCATTGAAATAGTACCTGCAGACAAATCAATGACCATTCGCCCTCCCCCGTACTCTTCACTCTTTCCCATAACCTCCCTCAACCGTACCAAGTATCTCCATTGAGTGCAGTGGCAGTGTAATGCCCTCCTCCAAGTCCTCCCATGTGATGGGAGACTGCTATCAGATCGTATATTGCATCCTCATGAGAGTCATTCGCAAGGATATCACGGAGATGGAAGTCACTGTAGATCAAGTCATTTCATGATTGCTAGATGGCAACTTGAGTGACTCGTCTCTCCACCAATCAAGTGTATTCTATTGACAAGGAAAGAAGCGTAAGAAACTAAGTGACATTGAGAGGTCACAGAGAGGTTTATTCCAACTGATATCAACTACCTAATACTAATAATGTTGATCACTCACGTTCCAGGAATATAAACGGGAGTGTCGATCTTCTCTCTATTCCATCTCGAGAACTGGAATCTCTTGAGATGGACGATTAGTACTTGGGGAAGCTTCCAGATATCCAACTTCTTCATTGCTCGCACGTGATCCTTGCACTGGGGACAGTACCACGAATCCTAGAAGGGATCAGGGTATTCGAAAGGGAGGAAAAGGGGGGGGGACGGGGAAGAAAGGGGATACCTGCTCGGAGAGTTGCTCCTCCTTCGTGAACAGATTGATACAATCGATGAGTTTTACTTCCTGTTTTGGCTCAGGAATAGACTTCTGCAATTATATCTCTGCTTCAATGAAATAAAATGAATGGTAGTTCAAATTTAGTAATTAAATGTACCTCTCTTTCTATTAATCCGGTTCCCTTGATATCCTCCAGAAGAGAAGTATCTTCGAATTTGAGATTGACAATCCAGCCTTCTTCAGTACTCAATACTTGAGTATCACACTTCTCGTTTTTCTCATTCTCCTCCTCAGATTCTTCTTCTTCGATCTTCTTTCTTCCTCTCATGAATACTTGCTTTACGAGAGGAATAGCCTGCAAGGCTCGAGTTTAAAGATATACCGTGTTTTTCTTACCTCTTTCTCCGTTAATTCCTGAACGAATTCCTCACTCGATTTAGAGGGAATGGTAAATAAAAGTGGGAGAGTCCGCAATCGATGCTCACCCAGTGTATGCACTGACTGCAATCAACTATTTATACCAATTCGCCATGATTCTATTTCTAGTTGATCGTCCATTCACAACAATACGCAGATATCTCACCACCAATTGGTTTCCTTCGAGAGGAAGGGCCACTTGCCATGCATACACAGTATCGTATCTACTTCTATCTGCACCACAGATTGGTTGTGAATGGTCAAGGTAAATACGAGGCTTCCCTGATACTTCCACCGTGAACAGCACCAACTGAAAGCAGCGCATTAATGACAGGACTACAAAATGACTGTAAGTCCGTCATATTCATCGTCTGTACTCATCTTCCAAAAAAAAAAGAAAATTAAAGAAAAATTGTTCACCTCCATCTTTTCATCGAAACCCTCGTTGATCAAGGAGACGACTTCAGCAACAGGTGTAGATCGAGTGACACCCAGAGCGAACTGAATATTGAGATGGAGAGAGGTGGGGAAGGGGTGTGGGGGGGGGTGGAGGTACAGTACGAAGAAATCGAAGAAAGCGCTCACCTTAGCCCACTTCTTGTGGGGATTGAACATGACGACGACCTTGATTCTGAAGATGTTCTCCTTCGCAGGAACGGGCACAGAAAGGAAGCAGAAGGGATCAAATTTGATGGAAACCTGGGGATAAAGAGATTGGAAATCATCTTCATGTCTTCCTCGACTACCTTAGTACAGACGGGACACACAAGGGTGCTCTTTAACTGTCCATGCACTTTATCCACGATAATCGAGTCATTTCTCTTTCTGTAGTTATCCCAAGCCTCCTCAGCAATCTGCAAACACCATAATTTATTTCGCTATCAAAGTAAACCTTTCTGTAATACAGTCCACACAAACGAGATCTAGTTATGTAAACGATCAAGTGAATGAACTAGCCTCCTTCTGTCCCATTCCCTCTGGAGGATCTCTCTCTTCCACATATGGTTTCTTCCTGATTCGATTGAGATCCTCATGCAATCCATCCAAAAGGAATGCAAGCAACTCCTGAAGTGACAGCATCACATTGAGTCACTTCATCTAACGCCCTCGTTTCTCAATCGAGTAAATACCATACGTGTCCAGCTGTGGCGGCGAGGGGGGGGGGAGGTGCGCAGGGGTTCCCTTCTGTCCACCCCTGCGCACCTCCCCCCCCCCTCGCCGGCGGCGTGGACACCTATGATCTCAACTCACCTGCGAGTCCTGTTGCGCGTATCCCGAGAAGCGAGGGGCGAATTTACCGATCACCGACTGAAAGCAATCGATATACAATGAAATAGAAAAACTTCCAATTTGAGCAAAATAAGAATCATACGAGCTTTTGCTACCTTGAAATTCCTCGGGACGATCGAATCTTGCACTCCACTCCACATCGATTTCATCAGTGCTCCGTAGACCTTAGCCAGATGCCCCTTAATAAATGAGGTCAGGTCACCAGTTGTCCATGCTATGGGTGATTGCTTAGATACCTCTGTTCCGAGTGGATTGGCTTCATTGATATCGGATTGGTATTGATCCGATAGGAAATACTCTGTGATTTCGGGGACATTGGATAGACATTGTACAGCAGAAGCCATGAAGCACGTGTTGCCCTAGATGAACAACATATTTACAATTTCTCATTTCCGTTTTCTACCATTGTACACGTTTACTTACCTCCGTTTGAATCTATGCCGTTCAGAGACTACCCCTCCCCATACCTATTCATGACCCTACGAGAATATTCGAAACCCCGACCGATGATCGTATATTAACAACATTTCCCTGTTCTTCATTCGACTACAAAAGTCAGCATGAATTTAATGATAAGCATTCATCTTAGATTTCATGCAAAGAGGACCCTTCATTAGTTTTCAATTCAAATTTGTACTTGACTTACAAGGTTGCTCAATCCACAAACTCCTCTCCTGTAGCGGGGATTCGCGGCCCAGTTATCGTCGTTGTCGTATCTCAAATTATTCGAATTGGCATAGAATGTTGATAGAGGTATTGCCAAGTATTCTATGACATCTGCACGAGTTCCCCATTCATAACGAGTTAGTATGAGTCAAGTGGATAAGTGTGCCCACCTATAGAGATAAGACAAATAGCGCGCGTTATTCGAAGTGTAGATGAATTTACGGATGATAAATGAGATGAAAGAGTGGGCAGGGAACAACCACCAAAGGAATTTGAGGCTGAGTCGAGAGATTCGGGCCATTAGATGAGTGGCCCTGAAGGGAAATAGGAGCAGCTATATGTGGATATGAGAAGCAAGAGCGAGACCAGATCGGATGGGAATACGGGTGACTAACGAACACGGTGGGATTAGTCGACAAATAAGTTTTCCTATCTATCACACCCGATCTAGCTCCATCCAACTACATAATGACTCACGAATCCATGGTAGATTTAGTATCGATGAATCCCTTCCCATTCTCATCCAGTACATCAATGAGTATGGTTGGTTCGGCTGAGAAGAGAGTTGATACGTCATCATCGTCCTTCATGTCCTTCAGCCATTCAAATCTAAAACCAATCAGTGTATCGCGACAAACGGATCAATAATGACCTGTCTCCATGTTCTACAAAGATTCGAATCTTGTTCAGAGGGGCGTCCACATTCAATTCCTTGAGTACTCGATCACGCAGAGCACCTGGTTGATAGAGTTAGTACATACGCACTATGGCTGTTCCACTTACCGACCGAATCATTCCTCAAGGAGACAGTAACCGTCTTAGATCGATCTCGCGCAAGGGTCACCTTCAATTTCATGAATCATTAAAGGAACATTAAAGAGCTCGTACGTGGACATATTTGGGATAGATCTCGAGAATATCTCCTCTCAGCTTGTCCTTGATGACGACTCGCTGTATCACATCTCTTTTCTCATCTTCAACTCCGAAATTATCGACAAGGATCTGGAAGAATCTTTAATATGATCTAGTCATCTCGATCGTGACTCACCTCGAACGATTTCTCAGGCACCGGAATGAAATCCATTTTTTCAACAAGACTGGGCGCTAAATAGTACGCACCGCTTATTCCTGAGAAAATAGAACAAGTTTCACAAATAAGAAAATACATGCAATTACCTCGAATTGAAATTTTAGAATTATCGATCGGTGTGATGTCTTCAATGAAGCCGTTTTCCATCACTTTTTCTACTGTCCTCCACCATTTAAGACTGAGCAGATACCTGAAATTAAGAAGCGTTACGATCACGATAGATTACGATAGATCTACTAGGATCGTCGTGATGCATTGCACCATCTTAAGATAGTTCCGCAATCTATTCAATCCAAAGACATTTGACTACAACAAAAATGAAGGAAATGAGAGCCATCATCAATCAGAGAATAAATTCATCCCAACTAGATACTAACTTCGTACGAGTATTTCTTCGTAGATGTAAAGCAAAAAATTGAAAATGTATGAATAGTCATCACGGCTTCACGGAAGTCTTACAACGTCCCACCATTTCTCGTTGACAATGAGGGAGTGCTTTTCGATATCGTCCATCACTCCTAACATATCCTCCTTAGACATCAGTTTTTGTTTTTTAACGGGGTTGCCATTCTCTTGGTCTATGTCCATTTCCTCAGACTGACCGTTTGTCGACCCAATATGCGACGGCACAGTCATCTAAAATAACCACATTAGGAACACATAATTTTGAGAACGAAGAATATTCTGAACACTACATCTTATTCAGGAAAACATAAAAACAAAAAAATATGCGGAAAATTACAAATTACAAGGCCGCGACGCGTGAAAGAAAATCGTACCAAGCGTAATCGCAGTGGTCGCCCAGTTTAAACTCAAACCGTCAGGTTCAACCCTGAATTGCCGTGAAATTCAGGCAAGTGCGAAGGTTATCTTTAAAGACGTGAAAGGCGGGAAATGGGAAGAGGAGGACAACATGATATTGATTAAATTGGTGTTATGGTTTTGATGGTTTTTATTATTGGGAGAAATTTATATGTATTTGTAAACCACAGGAGAAAAATAAGGAAACAACACAAAATGCCCAGGCGTTTGCTACGAAATTATTTTCTGCATTTAGCAGAGTTGTGGCAGCACACGTGCGAAGACTCCGCCCTCAATTTCTACCCCTCGGATTTCCTCTAGAGTCGGATTTCTACTCGCCGTGAGAGAGACGCGTGCGGAGACGACAGATCATGGTAATGAAGAGACAGCAGAGAGAGAAAGGATAGGGAAGATGAGGAGAGAGGAGAGCACTTTGCCATTTTGTCGTTTCACTTCTTCCCTCACTGATAACTCATTTAGTTTTCGCCAATTCCAGCTTTTTTTCTTTTTGTATCTACTATCGACCTCTTCTTGCCCTGCTCACCCATGCGTGCTCTTCCATTTTATTCTCCACCTATAAACTATTTGTAATTTACTTTTCGCGTGCAGCCCATCGTTCCTCTTGCTTCTTCCCTCAGCGTGTAACCGTTTCAGTGAGCTCACGGGTATTCAAGCCTTCTCCTTGATTGAAAATGTCGGAGGTATTGGAGGGGGAGGGGCGTCTGGTTCACTCGGAATCTCATAACTCTGAGCTCGTAGCTGCGTCTCCTATTATGTCCCCTCGCAGGTCCAATCGATCCGGTCACTTCCGCTGAGTAATACTACTCAGTTTAGGTGTGCGAATCAATTAATCAGCGTACATCTCCCTTTCGGACAACACTCCAAACTAGAAGTGCGATCGGGAGAGCGAGTGTGTGAAGCCATTGCACGATGTCTTCTCAAGAGAGATATACAACCCACGGTTAGGATGAGTCCCATTCACCCTTTGAATAGACCCTTCAGTTGTGTCACGTCTCCACTTCGAAAGACCCAAAAGGGCCTCGTTTCACAACGGAGATGATGCAAGAAGACATGTATAAGGTCTTTCTCGCCCTTGAGCAGAAGGAATTGTGGGTGCACTCCGAGTATCTCCAGGTGAGAAATGAAAGAGTCGCAAGAGGAAGCTGACATTTACTAATTAATATCTGCTTACTTACCAATGAAATTTAGAACGGATGCACCTGCATTTACAATTGATTGATTACTGTCCTTTCCAGACCGTCTCATCGATAAAGCACAATTTTGTTCGCAAAACGTTCATTCCTCAACAGGCATGTGATGTTTGCAAGGCTACTATATGGCTACAGGTGACATCACTTTTCTATTCTCCTCTTCATCCTCATTTCATTTCTAGGGATATCGCTGTGAGTTCTGTCAATTCAAATTCCATCAACGGTGTTCGTCTCGAGCTCCTCTCTATTGTGATCTCATCGCTCAGGTATGTACGATATGTTGAGTATGCAAGTTGAACTTGCTCTCCTTCTCCCCTTGACGATAGCTATTCGAGGTGAACCGATCAGAAGAGATGGTAGCGAGACTACGGCAAGTGGCGAGAGATGTCGGAGGAGAGAATGCAGCAATGGCTGAGGATCTACTACTAACAATGAATCCAACCCCAATAGAAAGAGATCTTACCAGGTATGGCACAACTCCCAACACGTAAGTCGTTTAGTACTGGACAGAGGATAAAAGGGGGGTTCTCAATATTTTCACTTCTCCTCTTCGATCGATATCATATTATTCTGTTTTTGAAGTCGTCTATAGCGAAACGATGAGAACAGACTCATTCATGCGATATGACATTTCAATATGGCGATTTTGGTTGTCATGACTAGGGAGTAGGGGTAGATGTTGTTCTGAGATATCTGAGACTGACGTCATCGAATTATAGGAAGATGGCTGTACGACAGAGAAATACTCCCGCTCCAACGGCAGCTTCCACTGAAATGGGGCCATATCCGAGGGATAGGTGGGATGTTGAAAAGAGAATGCAACTGCTGCCACATCTTATTTCGGAAGTATCACACATTATATTACAGGTCATCGTCTGCCCCAAACATAAATGCGATTGTTGACGATCCTAGTATCGAATTGGAACACGCTGTGGGTTTCTCACCGATGCAACTGAATACATATTGTGATTATATATATACATCTATTTAATTAATATTTCTTCAGAGAATAATGAAGACACTAGACATCGCCGCCCCACTTACAAGTAAGTGGAATACATGTGTCTACATATCGTACTGAAAATGTTTCGCATATTTCTTTTGATTAATTTGATATCTTTGAAAATGACAAGGATGGTTCAGAGAGTGTGAAAGGAAGTCTCTTCAAGAAGCCCCTCTATCAACGGAGAGCTCAAGTGAGTAGTGCCTATTTCATCGTGCAAGAGTTCTCTCTCATTGTTCCTATTTCAGGGTAAGGGAGATCACTTGAATCCTTCTGCAATTTCCCCTTCTTCATCCAACTCACCGTCTTCTACTTGTTCATCACCCACTGCCCATTCCCTTCATCCACCTAATCTACTCGCTAATAATCTGCCTCTCACGCCTCCCCAATCAGCCCCTCCCCAAAAGGTACGGTACTTTCTATCATTGATCGATTCTCTATCAACACGAGTATCCGTTTTCTAGTCAACAATGTGCAGGTATCAGCAGCATTCTTCCGAGGTCGAAGTAAGTCACCAGGAGACAGATTGGACTCTCTTCCTCGACCTCGTCCGACCAGCAATGGAAAGTATGAAGAATGGGAGGTAGGAAACATAATAAGGAAAGAAGAGGGAGAAGAGGGAGTGTTCAGGTGGATGAAAAGCAAGTGGTACTACAGTGCAAGGTTGGCAGTGGTTCATTCGGAACTGTTTATAGGTCAGTGAATCAAGGGGTTTGAGTAAGAACGACGGAAAGAACTACCGTAGTCGTCGAAAATAAGAGATGAACTATTCACTTAAGGGCGGATTACTTCGGTACGGTAGCAGTGAAGAAGCTGAACGTGTCTGAGCCGACGTCAGCACAATTAGCAGCTTTCAAGAATGAGGTGATCTTTGATCTTTCGTCGTATGATCACACCTTCCAACCCTGTTTAGTTGAAGAATTGATTTCGTGTTATCTCTTGCGTTGGTTCAGATAGACATAATAAGTCTCGGGTCTCGTTGTCACTCGTCATTCGACTGACTGGATACAAGCAACTTTTTTGACTGAGTGTGAAATCCAAGGAGATAGGAGATTGAGATTTGGAAAGTGGACGAGGAAATGATGTCGAATTATTGAAGGTGGCAGTACTGAAGAAGACTCGACATCTCAATGTACTCATGTTCATGGGATGGATGAGAGATCCATTGGCTATCGTCACCCAGGTACCCTATAGTCCACTCGAAATGAGTTTATTGGATATTAATGATTGTGTTATCAGTGGTGCGAGGCATCATCTCTCTTCAAACATCTCCATGTTGTT
>LS561926.1:264250-275229 GCA_900490775.1 Pristionchus maxplancki
AGGGGCAGGGAAAGGAGGGAAAGGGAAGGGCATGCATTCACTCACAATGGAGGATCCCTTTTGAAGTGCTGCACCAGTATTCTGGAGCCAGATAGTTCAAATCCGGAGATGACATTGATAAATTTAGGGTCCTCTAACAATTGGACTTGCGGCATAATTACTCTGCCTGCAGTACCATTCACCTGAAAGGAATCTCGCCACGGTCCATATCATTCATTCACTCCTGCACATCTAAAGAAGTCATTGAAAGGTCCCAACTGTTGATTCGATGGAGTGGGAGGAGGGAGGGGAGGGGGAAGGGGGGGGGGGGGTTCGTGCAGTGCATTGAGGGGAGACCAATTCGAAGGAAGGGTCTCACCTTCACGAGATCTCCATGATGCAATGAATTAGGATCCGAGAGAGATGATTTATTGAATGCTCGACTTTCTGGTCGAGTCGTCTCCATATCTGAGTCTACTGCCGAATCACACGACGTCACGCCGCCCATCTGACAATAGGACAACACATATATCAATAAAATAAATAATAATAAAAACCTCTGGAGATAGTACAGATATCTCCCGATAGGCTGCGAATGAGGATTGCGTCGACCCTCGTGTTAGCCTACAATATTAACTTTATCCACAACGAATAGTGAAATGAATACCTTCGTTGTGGTGGTTTGTTCGAATTGGAGTCCAATCGTGGAGTCTGAATTGTATCGAGTGAGAATCGTCTTGCAGCAGAAGGAGGCATCGGAGCGAGAGTCGAAGGAGCAAAGATTGAACTCATTTCTGACATTATATTATCTCAATAAATAATAGAAGGAAATGAATACCTGCTTTTGGAGTCTCCTTATCTTTTAGCTTCCTATCTTTCTTTACCAATGGAGTCTCCGATCGATCTTGCTGTTTTGGTGTATCCAACTTTCGTTTCCGCCTGTTTGGGTCCTCTCTGCAATCAATTCACTGAATACACCGTACTCTACCGTACTCCCTCTCATAATCCATTCCCACTTACTTTGGAGTTGGCGCATCTCTCAATTCCTTTTGTCCTTTTGCGGTTTCTTCTTTAATCTCTTTCTTCACTTCTTCACCCTCCAACTGTATTTCCTCGCACCACTGTCAATTATATTAGTGGTGACTATATGGTTGATTGCAGTCCTCACCTTTCCCATGAACTTGAGGTATTCAACGAGATCGTCATATGCCTTGTTCATCCTCTTTTGTATTCCCCTCGAGTAATTCAACACTCCATCGTTATCCTGAAATAGCGACAACTCCAGTTATATGTCCATATATCCATGGCGTATCAGAAGAGAGAGCAGTGAATGACCTTATTGAAGAGTTCAGAATTCTTGAAGATGAGATCTAGATGTTCCTTCACATCTTCCTCACTCTTATACAATCCCTTCTTAGCATTCTTCCTCATCGACGATAAATCCATCGGTTTCTTCACTATTGTCGAGTAGTTCAGTAGTGGTTGATTCAATGGACTCTCTCGGAAGAACTGGAATTGGCAAGATTGCATCTAATTGTAAGCTGATTCCCCTCCTTCCTCTCTCACCTTAGCAGTGTCGATGGGAACGAGTGATTCGATGAATTTGACGAGGATATCATCGAAAGGAGTCAATAGAGCAGGGACGAAAACCTTCTCCAGAGCTATCTCAAAATATTTCCTATCTTGGTTATCATTATATCTCACAATCAACCTCGCTATTTTAATATCTAAGCCGGCCGAGTGAGATGAAAAACAACATCGTGCAATAAAACGATGAAATTTAAATATGAATTACGAAGGATATATTAAATTCACGGCAAAAATCATTACAATTTAAATGGGCTACAAAGAACATAAATCGAAAAAGTATTTATCTTAAATATAAATTCAATATAGTAATTAATTTATTTAATAGGTTAAGTGAAAATGGACATACTCTTTCTGAATAATTTTTCTCCCTCTTCTTCATGAGTTCTGCCAATATTCGTGCCTTCTCATACATAATCCTTCCTCTTCTCTTCGCTTCGCCACGGGGAGTCGTCACTCTCTGTACTGCCTTCTTCTTCACCTCCAATTCATACAATTATCCAAGACTATTCGAGTTGCGTGCAATATCAGATGGCGTTAACTCATTGATAGCGTATATTCATGACCAATTATAATTACTCACTTGCAGTCTTCTAATGAGTGGCAATCCACATCTCTTCTTTCTTTTGTAGAACCAGAATCCCATTATATCTTCCACTACTCCCTTATCCCCAACCTTCGCCTCCATTCGCTTTCTCGCCTAGAAAATCCATATATTATATAAAAGCCAATCAAGACTATAATATGGTATGGAAGGGTACCTCAGCATCGACAGTGGGGACAGAGGCAGTATTCGCACAGGACGCGTTGTGGGAAATTCGTCGACGAGCCCGACTGCAATGGAAACACCATCGTCATTACCATCATTTTCAATCGAAGTGAATCATCAACCAATGATATTAAATAGAAATAAATAAATATAACCCATACTGAATAGCTTCGATGGCTCTTTTCTTATTCTTCGCGAATTCATTTTCTCCCACTTGAATTGATCCATGCACGTGGCAATAGACGAATCGCTGAAGAATAAATATCGACTCGCTCAGGAGTAAGATCAGGAACATAGTTTACAGTAACCCAGACTATGACTCTTGCACTTACTTTAATTGTGACTCCGTCGGGGGATTTGTGGTCTTCGACAGTTTCGGTTATCATCTGTAGTCTTGCTTGATTGGCACAAGTCACATGGAATGACTTCACACAACTTCCCTTCGAGCACTGCAGACAGGCACCGCCTTTCACCTCAAACAGAAAACATCACGCTTATATCATACAATTCTCCCTTTTTCGTGCTTGCTTAGTGCCAAGTTTCTCTATTACACGAATTATAGATATTAGTACTAGAATGCGTAGATAAACTTAAACAACCTTGCAAACGAGACATCTAAGCTTGGCTCTCCTCCTCAATGAATTCTGCACTCCTTCGATCGGTTCGAGGAAGGCTGTGTTACCGAAGTGAACCTGAACAGAATTGATGGAATACTATTATTCAATAACTGATTGACATCATCGTTGTATTGTTATCGGTAAATGCAAGAAACGTAAGAAAATACTTGAAGCGAAGGCGAACCTCATTGAGCCAGATAGCACAAATAACATGCGACCATTTTCCATCGGAGGTGGGCTTGAATGCTCCCTCTCTCAAGGGACACAATTCGCACTTCACTGGTTCCATCGGTGATAACTTGCACTTCCGACACAACCATTGACCTTCGGGGATGTACGGAACACCGTAGCAGTCCTGAGATATGCAAGTATCATGGTTAACGTATCTTCCTTAAGCATGATACCAGGAAAAAAGGCGCACAACAATGACTAGTGGATGTAAAGGTCAGGTGGTGAATTTTTTTTCGAAATAAAGTAATGTCATACAAAAATGAGCCAACGCTTAGAAAACAGTGAATCCTTTTCAAATTATTAAGTAGTTTTCCATGTCAGTCACACCCTCTAAAACCGGGTATGTTGTTTCTACGGAAACTCTGATGACTACGGTAAGTATGAAATGCACATTCTCAATTGAAATCTGACCTGATGCACTGCAATATTGCACATATCACAGTAGATGATCTGGTTGACATTCTCGACATCTCCATTCCCACAGATGCAGCAATCGTCATCGAGATGCTCACTACCATCAATCGAACTCGCATCATTATTAGCATTCTGTAAATGTGTATACTCAATTCAGTCCAACTATCTCTATGAAAAAACTGAGTAATAAATTAACTGTAAATTTTTTTAAAAAAATTTAAAAAACATACCTTGAAGTAAGTCTCTTTCTCGAGCCGATCCATTAAGAATTCAAATGTTCCGTCCTGGATTTTCTTCATTCTTTTCAGCAACCTTTTTGCATTCTCCTCATCAAGAAATATCTGGTCCTATAATGTTGAAGTTATTCTTTTATCATACAGTGTCTTAGCCCATGCATTTAGTAGATCATGCAAGAAAGAAGGGAGAAGAAGAAGAGATGAACCTCTTCGTCTAGATCGTATTCCACCGTTTCTTCCACTTGTTCTGCAGTCTTCTCTTCTGTTTTGATGAAAGGACCAGGAAGAGGGCGACAAGCAAGATCCAATTGATAAGCCGTCGGTTTGAACGCAGCAGCAACCAGTGTTATCGAGGATGTCTTATATGCCTTCAATTAAATAATTGAAATAAGAAATTGTAAACAAAGTTTCTAACCTTGCGGAAGGAAGAATCGGCCTCGACGGAACTCTCACTGGCTGGGAGGTCCTTATCGGAGACGATCTTCACTTTGATAGGAGCATGGGGAAGGATTCGCTCTCCATTTGAGAGATCCACGGGTTGGAGATCGAATAGAGCCATACCCGCTTCACGCTCCACACATAACGAGTACACAAGTTCAGCCCTGCAAATGAAAAAAGTGACAAAATATAATAATAAAATAACAAATACACGACACAAAAAGGTTGAGAAACTGTGAGCCAGTAATCGATAATTGATAAAAGTGGGTTAGAAACAATAATAAACAACAAGCTAGTTGGGAAATCAAGCGGCATGTGAGAAGGCCCGCCATAGGGCCAGAGAAACACAGAATGCTAACATTCCACGCGGGAAATCGTACCTTGGAAGAGATTGAGCAATTCCAGTGGGTCACATGCGTGATCACGCATCGAACATTGCTTGTGCCAAAATTATTACAATACAAAAATACTTTTAAATATATCTTATTCAAGAATAATAATAATTAAGGCAGATCATGTTTCTTTTATGAAAGAGTTCAAATATATTGAGGAAAAAAATCTATTAGATTTTTTTCCAATTATCACGATGTGCAATATATTGAATTGGTTCGAACATTCATGGTGAAGTAGAAAATAAGTATTTAAAAAAGAACATAGGAGGAAACTCCCACATGGCATACTCCAAATGCAAAGTTGATTATGAATTCTATGTGAATAATTCTTCTACAACACTGCATCTACTAGATTGAGTATCAACTACGTAATAGAAATATCAATAAAAGATTAATGCAAGGGGAAAACACCCACTAACTATATAGATACTATCTAATAGCCACAGATTTCTAATGAACGCTTATAAGCTATATAGATAGCATGACGCTAGATATTTCGACATACGTGATCCTAGAAACGGTCTAGGATCAAATGACCCGAAATCTTCGCAGGAAAACACACAAAACCCTCAATCGGTGCCTCGACAGAATGGGAAAATTGGAAGCATCTAGTTTAAAAAATTCGAAAAAATCCCTGTATTGACTGATCAAACTTTATATTTCGCGGTCTTTTAAAAATTATTTTCGTATAATTACTGTAGTTTGTTATTACCGTAGTGAACATCCACCTTGTTTTATTTATTTATTTAAAATTGATCAGTTTCCTTTCATTTTTGCCTCACAAATGCATCCTCACACTATTCCCCATTAACTCTTCTTGAACTGGAAAGAAGCGAAAGAGGTGGACCCTTCACTCCTCAGGAGTCAAAATGGAAAGTGACAGAAGGTATGTGATTGTGTGGATGAGTGAGTCTTCTTCCTTCTACGATGAAGATTCTGTGGTGCATCAAGATCGACGAATCTCATACTCGTATCTGTACACTCCGTCTTCGAAATGGTCCTCTCTCCATTCTCGGTTCTCTTCTTCAATTGATCGTTGCCAATGCAGCTCTGGCTCAGGTTTCTCTTTACGATCTCCCTCTTCCTTCCTTTTCCTCTTTTGAATGGGTAGCCCCCGCATAATTCTCATTGTTCTTTTTGTTCTCCTATCTAAAGGACTATTAGTTAAATCGAGACAACTAAAAAGCTTCAATTTATGAACACAGTGTGGGGAAACTATTAGAACGACAAACGAAGTGACAAAATGATTTGAAGATAGACACAATTAAATTTCAAATTGCTATTTTTGGTAGAAGAAGAGATTCTCTCATTTTAGCATGCTCTCTCCATTTATCTCCATCGTGACATCTTCCTATGCAGATCGAATATTGACGAGTCGACGGCTGATTGGTCGGTACGACTCTCTCTCTCCTACAGTACCCCTCCATCTTCCCTCCCTCCCTACAGTACCCCTCCATCTTCCCTCCCTCCCTTCCTTGCAGACCATCTTTCTCGCATATGACATCATAATCTTCGACTTCGGTCTAATGAGACGTGTACTGGGGACAGAAGAGTGCGTAGCCAACTATCTCGGTCAGTTCTTTCCTTCTTTCTCCCCATGAGACACGAGAATGACGTCACTTCCGTTCTCGTAATAGTATCTACTAGTCCATCTCATCCCTCCCTTGTCTATCAATTTAATCCCAGATGGAGGCTACATGCGTTCCCTTTGGTGTCTTCAACAGTCCGGTGCTCTCTTTCTCGCCATTCTTTGTCTTCTTTTCTCTCCCAGGACTATTTGGTTACTATGGCCAGGTGATTGTACCCTCTCTCCTTCCTGTAGATGACTTCTCCTTCTTTCAGCCCTTCTCATTCAATCCTCCTATTCACTCGGTCTATCAGTTCTTACAATGGCCACTGCTCCCAAACTTCTGGATGCTCTCTCTGGTTGAGTCTTCCTCCTCCCTTCCATCTAATCAATCTCTTCGCAGGAATCGTCGATTCAGCACTAGCAACACGATTCATCCTTTATTTCACAGGATTCGCATTCAATTGGTTGTTCACTTTCATCCTATGGCATCATTATTGGGAATTAGAGAAGAGAAATAAGGAAGATCGATCAGGAAATGGAGAAGAACAAGTAGAGTGAAGAAGGCCCGTTGATAAAGAGAAGAAAGCATCACAGTCTCACGGAGATCAATACCGAGACTAGTACAGTACACACAATCATCGGGGTGGGACTCAACCTAATGAGCCTGATGCTGCAAGAATCTTGCAATTCTCGTAAATCCGTAATGCCTTCTCGTAATTCGACCAGATCCGAGGTGCTTTCACTTTGAGAACGGAAAGAATCTTGACCAGTTCGTCATGAGTTGCATCCCGGTCTGAAATAAGGATGAAATGAGAAAAAGAAGGGTGCGATTTGAATGGAGGACGAAGGGAAAAGTACTTGGAAGGAGTAGTAGTCTATTGGGATGAAGAAGGGGAAGGGGAGGGAGGGAGAGGGATGAGGAAGACTCACGATGAGAGGCGATTTTATCGAGTATTGACTGTAGTGGATGAGCACCGCATAACTGAAAGAGAGAAGGAGTGAGGTAGTGTGGAGGAGGAAGAACAATGGAAGACAGAGTGAAGACAACGAGAAAGTGTCGTCAAACGATGAGTGGGAGAGGAAAGGGAAGAGACGACAAGGAGAGATATCGCCCCCACTGATTGTTTATTCCGACGATGGATCCGGAGGAATGGGATAATAAATGGAAAGACTTCGTCACTTCAACTCACTTCATCGATCTTTGCATCCAATGCCGAAATCTGAAAGGAATTCAGTCTTGATTGAGTAGTCAGATATGATTACAGGAGGTGAAGAGGAGGGGGGATTTCCTGTGGAATGAGGGAATGAACGGACCTGCTTCTGTTGTGATGATGTCGAAGCAAGAAGAGGATGGATGAGCAATTGAAGGACGAGAAGACGATAGAAGAATGGAGTGGAAAACATGAGAAGGAGGATCTATTAATGAATGAATTCCTCCTCCAGGTCCACTTATTTGTATTAGCACGAATAAGACAAAGGGGGAGGAGAGAGAGGAGGAGGGAGGGGGAGGAAGGAGGAGGAGGAGAGGAGGAGAGGAGGAGGGAGGATGGGGTAAAGGGGGAGGAGCAGTTGAATTATGCTCATTCCTATAGGGGGAAGGAATGGAACGTCATCTGGAGTAGACTCCGCCCTCTTTGTGTAGACTGAGAGATAAGAGATAATGGAAGAGTGAAGGAAGATGTTCGGTGTCCGAAAGATGGACTGACGAAAGGGGTCATTAGAAGATACTGGGGATTGAGAAGAAAGGTGTTGATCGAAGGAGAAGAAGAAGGGATATCACAATCAAGTTATCAATTGAGGGGAAGATTGTGAGGTACGGGATATCCTTGCACTTATTGGATGAATTGCAGCTGACTAATGAAGAACAGCCTTGTTTAACCCACGAGGAGGGAATTCCCCCATAGTTGTTTGATCCCCAATAAAGAGTGGGAACAAGGACAGAGGTATCACCTCGAGAATTAGTCTCCCTTTCTTCTTCCTTCCCAATCTCCTCCCCCAATATGAATGATACATGATTGTTTCCTTCTCTCAATCAACTCCTCTGATCTTCCTCTCTTCCCTTCTCACCTCTCCCTCCTCCCTCTCTTCCCATTAGAGTGACCCCTCTCCCTCTCTTCCCAATCAGTCTCGTTCTATGAACCAATCGAGAGCTCTCTTCCTTCGACTCTTCTCTATTGGATGGCTACTCACTACAATTACCAAGTCAGTATTTATTTGTTAGTTCTATATGTCTTACTATGTAGTAGTTAGACCTGAAAGTAGTCTCTAAATAGAGCACAAGTTCTTCAAAGTAAGGGCGAATAGTCTAGACTATTTCGAGTCATTTTAGTTGGTTCCATTCAAAAGTCTCTTCAGTTTCCCGGCAGCCTTCACTCACACTTCTCTCAACACAGCCGTCCATCTAGTGAATTCCTATCTGAACGAGACTTATTCCAATCGAGGAACTCCTCTCGCACATGCTGAGGTCAGTGTGCAGTTGATTCATCCAATGGGATCATCCCCTCCCCTCCCCTCGATCGACTCATTTGATGTCATCTCCAATTAGTTCATCTTTGTTGCTTCTAAATTAGTCTCCCTGGGGTCGTCACCTAAATGCCAAAGGAGGAGATGGGAGGAGTGCTCACATATTTCCACACTCGCGAGAGAATGCGTCATTCAAAGTTCGTGCTTATTCCCTCTGTGAGTGAGTCAATCTCGAACTGCGGATATTACATTCGATTCCGACTCATTTCATGATCTGCCGCTCTACTTCCATCATAGACAGCCAATTGATGTGAGTGGTGGGGACCCTAATATACTCCTTCCTGCTTGTTCTCTTCATCTCTTTTGTTTGCATGTGATGAATGAGAGGAAGAGACTACTGAGGCCACCCATTGGCATTTCCCCATCCTAGGTCATCCCACTCATTTAGCATGTAGGTGAGAGGAGAGGGAGGGAGGGACTACCTTATTGAGATCACCCTGAGAGAGTGTGGGAAAGTGCGATGTGCACCCATTGTCAGGGACAGATTATGAGCAGTGAGGGAGGAGAAGGAGACACTCTCTTCATCCAACACACTCTCTCGTGTCTCTGACCAGTGAGAGAGTAGGGAAGAGAGGAGAGACACGATGTGCACGGAAGTGGTGATAGGGAGATGCGATAAGATTGGAATGGGAGGACAGAGGAAGGATGAATGGATGATTTCAGTTGGTACTCTTCAAATCGGGAATGAACAATGTGTGGTATGCAGCTCAAGTAGCTGGGGCACTTCTATCGGCCATCGTCTGCGATAGATTGGGAAGGAAATGTAAGTGAGAAGAATCATTGAAGGAGAATGGAGGAATAGAATGAAATGGGAGAGAGTACCGTCACTTATCCACCATTTCTCACTACGATCTCGCTAACAAGATTTCTCGATCTATTTCCATTTGTTGCTATTCTCTCTTCTCCCTTCAGTTGCCTACATCACTTCAATCGTAATGATGTCTTCTGCTTCTGCCATTCAAACTCTCTCCACTACTCTTCTTCCCTTCCCTGAACTAATGATCATCGGACGAATAATCATGGCCCTCTTCTCTCCCCTCTCTGATGCTGCACTCATTCTCTATCTACAGGTACTCCTCCCCCCCCCTCCCCTCCCCTCCCCCTCCATCCATCGTCATCCCTCTCTATTCCAGGAGTGTGCTCCAACCCATCTCAGAGGGACTCTTTCTTCCCTCTTCTCTACTGGATATGCAGTGATGTGTCTCATCGGAATGCCTCTAGGTCATGAATCTCTTCTCGGTCAGATTGATCTTTGATCTCTCCCTTCTGATCTCTCATCTCAGGTCATTCCCTTCCCCTCCTTCTCTTCATTCCCTTCCCCGTCGGAGTTCTCTCTACAATCTTTCTCGTTTGGATGCCCGAGACCCCCAAATATCTCATGATTACGAAGTAGGTCATTTCCCATTAGAGAACGACCAGAGGGTCTCAAATTAAACGAGAGATAATGGATGGAGACGTTTTTTGTTACATTGGGGAGGGGTGAATTGAGTTATGACTTGCCGACATTTTCCATCTCACTCTCTTGCACTTTTTCATCCGAGTCCGCGGGATAAAATTATGGAGGTGGAGAAGGAATGGAAGGAATTCGTTGGTTTGCAGGAGAGACAGAGAAGGAGCTCTTCGATCTCTTGCGTTCTTCCAAGGAAAGAAAGCAGATCATGAATCGACATTGGATGGATTAACACAGGAAATGATGAGCAACAATGATAGCAAGTCTGGAGATGGATCACTGAAGGTGAGAAGAAGGAAGGGATGGGATGAAGAAGGGATGGAAGGATAAGAATAGAAGGGGAAGGGGCGGGATTGAATCTGCAGAGAATGTCGTCGATAAGTGGTGAAGATTGAAAGAGAAGACGTTTGAGAGATGAAGAATGGGGTGACAATAGAGTTCTCTGGACTTATTCAATGATGATCTCAAAAAATATTTTGTAGTGATCAGATGATACCATTCTGATCTTTAATCTCTCGTATTCCCCCTTCAGTCTCTTCTCACAACACCTCATCTCCGCCGTGCAATGTTCCTCTCCATTTCGGCCCTCTTCCTCACTCTTCCCTTCTATCCAATCCTTCAGTCTTCTACTCATTTCTTCACTACAATCGGCATCGATCGGTCAGTTGATCTACCCTTCTCTCAATCGATAATCTCCTTTTCTCTTCTAGATCTCGTGCTCAGATCCAATCGACTCTTCTCATGGTTCTTCTCACAATCTCTTGTCTCGTCTC
>LS561926.1:291921-309242 GCA_900490775.1 Pristionchus maxplancki
TCTATTAAATCAATGGCCGTCCATTGCAGGAGCGATCGTTGTTGGTCGTTCTCTCGATCTGGAGTCCCTTTCCTCTCCCTTCTTCAATCTTTCTCTCCTGGCAGGGGAAGAACCATTCGAGTCTCGTCTTTCCCTCCACTTCACAATCGAGAATATCGATGACAATCCTCCAGTAGTTCATCCCGATTCGAGAATGATCAATGTGAGGATCTCTCTACTAACCCCCCCCCTAATCCTTTCCTTGCAGACTTCTCTGTGGGAGAATGCAGCTCTCTCCTCTCGAGTTGCAATCATCAAAGCCTCAGACATCGATTCTCCCTCTCTTCGATTCTCTCTCGTGGGAGAGAAAGCATCGAAGTTCGCAGTGAAATCAACAGAGGAAGGAGGAGTGATCACGATAGAGAAGGAGATCGATAGAGAGGAGGTAAGACTCCTTCTCAAATGATCAGTCTTATCGATTATCCAGGATGGAGATCAACTCTCCCTTATCGTACTCGTAATTGACAGTGCGGGACACACAGAAGAGGCTACGGTAACCAATCGATTCCCTTCTCTTGAAGAATCATAGATTTGAGGTGAATATCCGTATAATGGACGTGAATGACAACTCGCCTTGCTTCGTTTCGATCCATTCGACTCAATTGAAAGCAGTTGAGAATTGGGGAGAAGGAAGACTTCTCTCTGTTTTCACTGCTGAAGATGCAGATCAAGGAGAGAATGGAAGAGTGCAATACAGATTGACACTCACTTCTCCCTGTTAGTTGACCTCTCTCTCTCATTGAAGGGAGATGACCATTTCAGTCGTCTCCATCGACAAATCATCTGGAGAACTGAGATTGGCTCGCAATCTGATTGGAATGGCAGGAGAGGAGATTCCCTTGACTGTGATGGCTCATGATTTGGGTAGACTCGTCTCCTCCCTCCCTTCATTCATTCCTCATTCTCCTCTAGGTTCACCTCAACGGTCGACTCTTCTCAATTTCACTCTTTCTGTGTTGGAATCGATGGGAAGAGAATCTCTTATGCCCAAGATTATCAACCTCCCAGAGGATTTCATAATTGAAGTCAGGTAAGAAATGGGATGATTATTATTTGAATCATCCGTTTTGAGTGATAATTCCTCTGCCCGTTCTCGTGTCTTCACTGTAGTTGCCCTCTCTCCTTCTGGAGGAAAAGAAGGATTGAAGTATGACCTACTCGTGAGTATCTCCCTCCCTCCCTCCCCCTTCCCTCTCTTCTCATCCCTTCTCATCTCCAGCCATCGACTCCATCAGAAGCAGGTTGGATGGATATTGATGAAGAGAGTGGATCCATCTTCCTTCTTCGATCTCTCGATTCCCATGAGAAGAGAGATATTTCGGTGAGTGGGAAGAGGGAACACGAGAGTCTTCCAATTGACTGACCACTGCGAGAGTACGAGAATGGTATAGAGTGTCATCATTCTATGAGGGAGAGGGGGAGGGGGAGGGGGAGGGGGAGTAGTAATCATCGGAATGGCAAAGAGTATGGTCATTTCTCTCCGTTACAGTGTCATAAACGAGACCACTTTTTACATGGAATCAATCAGTGGGTAGCCTCCCTCGCACTGTTGAGTGCCATCCCTTTCTACTTTTTACCCTTTGAATTGAGTTGAGTCGTAGTGATTGACTCTCACTCTTTTCATTCTCACCTTCTTTTCGTTGCATCGTTTGTGACCCTTCGGTTTGTGTTCCCATCCGATTACTCCTCATCATTCACTCCTTCCCTCACTCTTTTCCACTGTTATCACTCCGTTCCTTCGCTTCTTCGAGTTCCCTCACGATGAAATTGATCAAACGAGGTGAGATTGAGTATTTACATAAGTGGATCTGGAATCTATCCCATCAACTAACTCCCCCCTTTCTTCCCCCCCCCTCCCTCTCCCCCCTCTCCTCCCTCTCCATTAGTATTCCGACATGATATCCACTACACAAAACAACAGACGAATCTTCCTCTTCCATTCAATTTCCCTTTTTCTCGTCGACTGTCAATCAACTCAACACTTCTTCTCTTCTTCTCCTTTCAATCGAGTAATTCTTCCTTATCATGCTAATCTTCGCTTCACCTCTTCATCTCTCTACAAGTATCATCGATCTTCTTCCAACCATCTGATCCTAGTTGTTCTTTCCCCTCCCCCTCCTCTTCTTCCCTCTAAGTTCTCATCATCTAAGTGATAACCATCCATCTTCTCTTCGCTGTTTGTATCCTCCTTCACTCAAGTTCTCTTCTCCACAAATATTCTCTCCATGACTATCCATGTCACTTCACTCCTCTCCCCTCCCCTCCCCCTCTCTAAATGGCCCGTCTCTCTCTTCCTCTGTCATAGTTCAGATTGATAGCTCCTCCCCTAAGTCTTCCCATTCATCTATCGTCTTTTTCTTTCTCCTTTCTTTTCAATTCTTCCCTCACGCGGCTCTTTTTTACTCATTCAACCAATGTTTTCACACACTCGATCGGCTTTTCCTTCGTCCATTCGCTCATTTTTTTTCTTCAGAATCGATCGTTTCTGTGATGCAAAGATTGGAACGAAGACTGGATAAATTATGGAAGGATGTAAGAGGGAAAAGGAAGAAGGAGAAGAAGGATGAACCACGGAAACCCCCTCCTGAACTAATGAGGATAGATCCTCCGAAGACAGTCGATCGATTGAAGGAGGCTCAGTCCATTGTTGATCAAGCAGCGAAGAAAGGAAGAACTATTATTGCTGAAGAAGAGGACATGGAAGAGTTCATTCCCGTTTCTCCAAGGAGAGCTTCGTCCTCCAGACATGTAGACAAGGTGAGATCTCTCTTCCTTCCACTCAATGAGTCCCACAAGAACCTTGAACACTCTCTTTCCTTCCTTTGTCTGTTGTGATCACTATTCTCATCAGATCTCACAAGACGTCGACTCAATAGGGGAATCCGGATATCTTTCCACTCTCGAACTCCATTCTCCCTACGATTTCTCCGATGCTTCGACCCATGTCTCTCCTAGGGAACGAGACTATCACTTCTCGCCACGAGGTAGATCTTCCCATCTGAAGAGTATGGATGAACTCAGGAATATCAAGGTAGGTCATCTCTCCCCTCTCCTCCTCGAGTCGTCGATGCATTCAGACGCCTCTTCCCTACATGAGTCGTGCTGATACTCTGGCTGTACTCGATTCTCCCTCGATGAATGAACACGATTTCCTGATGAGGAATGTGATACAGACGAAGATAATCACTTGCGTGTTCGAGGTGAGAGAAGAAGAGAGAAGGAGACGGAGGGGAGGGAGAGGGGGAGTGACTAAGATATCGCCCCTCTAACAGATCACAAACAGTGGAATAGAGCGACTACTGGATGATATCTCCCATGAGTTCTCTCGATGGTTCAAAGGGAATCCACCTCTGATGGCAGTGGCAACGGAAGTTCAATGGAGTGTTCCAGTCAAACATCGATCGAGATTGGCTGAATCGAGGTAGATCAATCTCATTCCATCGATCGATAATGTCTCCCTTCAGATTGAAAGACCTCGTATTAGTTCGTCTTCGTGAGAATAATCGTCGTCTTCTTCATATGAGAGGAGGAGGAAGAGATCTTCCTCTTTCTCTCGCTCATGCAATTACTCATGAGAAGATCATGAAGGATGGAGATATCGATGCATATCAAGGTACGATACTTCCCTTCCTCCCTTCTATCAATCGATACACAGGGGTCTATCGTCGATGCTACCGTAATCTGCTACCGTATGTTCATTCCGAGACTCCTGAATGGCATTCGGAGTACTGGAAGGTAGATCAAGGGACGGGAGAACAAGCTCTTCCCCAGCCAGATCTATTTCTATTCGGAAAGAAGAAAGAGTCCTTGGTGAACAAATCCCTAGTAGCTCTCAATATGGCGGGTTTGGAGATCAGAGGTTGTGTTTCACTCTGAGATCCCGCTTGTTAGAGGATAGAGGGAAGAAGAGTAATGAGGGGTTGATCAAAGAGGTCGGGAGTACAAAAAGTAGAGAGAATGTATAGACGAAACGACCTCCAGTCCTCTCTTATCCTTCCTTCCTCAATTCTCATCCTTTATGTGTACTTCTTATGCCTACTTAATTAACTCAATTCCACTTGTTTCTATTCACATTGTGTATATACATAGACGAGTGTTCCTAATGGAATGAATAAAGTGATTCACTCTCCTTTCCATCGACCTTCCCGTTCACTGCTTGAGAGAGTGAAACATTTCACATGCGAATTATGTAAACAACCACTCACTGGAAATACTTCACACTCTATTGCAAAAAATGACACGCGAACGTTCGAAAACAGACAGACGTTGTGAATGATCAATTGAAGAGGAGAACAAACTGTTCATTCGATCACACAACACGATAAATGGGAAAGACACGGGATGAAAAGGAGATTGGGTGGTCGAAAATACCTCTCTAAATGGAGTGTAATCGTTCTTTTCCCAGGGAGTTCTCACTATTCGATCTTCTTCTTCTCCTTCTTCGTTCACTCGATCCATCGTTCGACTTCATGTTAATTCAACTACTGATTCACTTGCTTCTCCTATCAAAAAGGTAATATACAGGACGATTGTAAAGATCTATAATATTTGGTTCTCGACCTTGGGGGTGTTTAGCTAGTTCTCTTTTCCTCTGCACAAAGTGTGAATCATTCTCTTTGTCCACCTCCTTCTCTCTTACTCATCTCTCTTTCCATTCACTCCCATAATTCCCTCCTCTTCTCTGATCGCATCAAACGGTTAGCATCACCATCATAATAATCTCTACAGAACACCCATCTCGTCTTCCTCGTAGGAAGAAGTGAACAATGGCCTAAGGTGAGAATGAAGAATGAACTACACTGGAGTAATCTCTAAATTGCTGTCGACTCGTTCACAGACATCGTTTTCAACACTACATACAGCAGGAAATGCATAGAAATGGCTAATTCGCTCCCCTGCAGATCGTTGGTTCTCTTCCCACCGTGGGAGGGTCAGTGGAGAGAGTATTCGACGACGGATGCTCCAATTCTTCTTCTATTTCCATCTCGGAATCAGGGGAGATTTCACTGATCGATGATCCGAATCCAATGGATGCAATGGACGTGTGTGTATTAGCGAGGTGAGAACGGAGAAAGATTCGATGTGACAGGAGAGAACACTTTTTACCCCTCGAGCATTCTTGCACGATCGATCCAGTTATCCAGTGAAATGTATAAATTAAATCTACACAATCGTCTCTCAAAAAATGTTGTAGAAGAGGTTCATCGACAGAAGGGACGCCTATTCGATTCACGATTCTGAAAGAAGAAGAGAAGAAGAAAAAGCCTTTCATTCCTCCCCACACTCATTCTATTGTACTCGGTTTGTGGCGAGGAAAGAGGAGAAAGAACCGAATACAATAATTACAGGAAAAGAGGGGAACAACGAGAATTCAGCGTTCAACGTTGAAAATAACGAAGTTGAATACAAGTTGAAGAGTGTCAATTTCACTCGGTTTGTCACAGTGGATTAATCAAATGAACAGACAGTATTTCAGATCAGAAAAATCATTTGTCGATTCGAATTCGAAGGAAGAAGATTTCTCTTCTTTCTTCGTCGTTGATCCATCGAGTGCTCGAATCATCATCGATCCCATTGTGAGAATGAAGAACAACGGATTCTATGATGTGACCATCGAAGCAGTGAAAGACAATGAGACTATTGGAGAATTCAAGAGAGAGGTAGCATTGAAATGAAAGAGAAGAGATCAAAGATCACTCCAGATTCATTCTGTTCCTTCTTCTTCTCAAGTGAGACTCGTTTTCGATATGACAACTCATGAATTGGGAAGAAACGTAGAGACATTCGAGACTAAACTGAATAAGATTCTCACTGGAAGAGGAAAGGTTTATCTAACTGAACCCACCATGGATACGAAGTCTAACAAGTGAGTGTCTCCCCTCCCTCTCAATCAATCGATAATGGTAGATCATCGGTGTGCGCTCACATCATTCTCGATTCTTCACTCATGCCTCAATCGACTGCATTCTCTCTTCTTTCCCTTCCTCCATCCGATTCTCCTCTCACCAATCTCTATCATTCATACAAAGTCTCCAATCTAGGAGTGAGCCCATTCTTACCATCTCCATTCCAATCTTCCTGCATTCAGACTTGTGACTCCTCAATCTCCGTTTCTTCTCTGATCTCTTCATCATTCTCTTCTTCCTTCATCATAACTTCATCCATCGTCTCCCTTCTTTCATTCATTCTCATCACTTCTATTCTCTACGTATGCTGCGTTCTCAGAGAAAGAGACCGTTTCAGAAAGATGGAGAGATCCATGAACAGTGAGTATATTGGAAAAATAGAGTTGTTTGTTTATCAAAATATTATCTTCAGAGGAAAAAGAATCGCCACAGATCGGAAATACTGGCCGAGTGTATTCTCTGACGTAACAATTCGGTTCCTCGCTTTCTCATCATAATCCCATTTTTCAGTGGACCTCAAGCCATCGTTCCGTATGGACTCTATTGACAACATCTGCATTCTCTGTTTTGCACAACCAATAAATAATTAATTTCTGTGTATCTATGATTTTAATTCTGTAATATGGCAATACTCTTCGCAAAACTTTTGCAATTATTTGAGTTTCATCAAATGAAACTGTCAATATCTTTAAAAACTACCTTTGAGACTACCTTCTTGGCTACTGAACTCTGAGATCACTTGTATTCTTTTGTGTAAGCAACAAACCATTGATAAGAAAGTGTCTCGAGTATCTGATGTGATTACGTCTCTTTATCACTCTGGAAGGTCCCCCCTTTTCCTCTCGCAGTCGCTTCTTCCCTTCAAGTGCATCACTTATCAATTTGTACATAGTCTTGAGCAGGGAAAGACAATCAATTGCCTTTTCTCTTCTCAGTCTTCTCCTTCCCTTCCAGTAGATGTCTACTGTTCCCCTTCCCTTCCTTCTCTTCATCTTCACTCTTCCCTCTCATCTCCAATCCGAGAAATGTCCTACTCAAGACATGGCAGTCTATGCTCTCTTCACAATTACTATCGATGTGGACATCGAAGGATTCTCTCAACTTCTCAAATTGTACAAAGATGTCAGTGAGTCGCTTTCGTTTCATTCTATTCACGTGTCAGGGACAGAAATAAGATAGATGGAGATAAGGGGAGATTAGGTGACTGAGCCATTCCAATTCACGCCATCCTCGCGTCAATTATGCTTCTTTTGGAGAGGAAGAATACAAAGCATGGAATTGCACACGATTGTGACTCTCCGTTTCTGAGTTCAGCCACTGAAAGCATTTAAAATGGAATCCGATTTCAAATAATAAAATGATTGATTTTTGTTGCAGATAACACCTTACGGGAAGATGGACTATTCCCTTTACTTCGGAGATAAATTAATGAGTAAACAGGACGATGATCTCGTGTCGACAATAGGAGGATGGCTGGATTCCGATCAGCAAAGGAGTCAACTCTACAATTCTTCTCTTCTTCCTTCCACTGTCGCCGAGAAGTCAGACACTGAAGTTACCCAGGACTGCTCCACTAAATGTGTACAACAGACCGTTCAGAGTTTAATGGATCAGGTTAGTTCACTTTCAGTCCGTTTTCTTGCCTTTGTCCTTTTGCAAATAAATGTTGTTCGTGAACGGAAATGTGATTCTACTCTCGATTCAATTTTCCTCCTAGATAGACTCTGCGAATCGAGATGGAGGGAAAGCGACTAAAAAGAAACAATTTATTCTCGTTACTGATTACATTCATACAGATGTCGTTGAACTACTCAATGATGCTACATTGGTTTGTTCACTTTCAACTTCTATGTTCTCCACTTTATTAACATGTTTCACTCTCAGAAACGGATTGCAAATTGTTTTCATTGCAGGACAACATGGACATATTTGCACTCTACTACGAATACGATAATAAACTGCAAGATTGGCTGAATTATACTTCATTCACAGTGAAAGACGATGCAACTTCCATCAGGAGTATCGTCACGAGAACTATCGATTTCTGTCAGTATTCTTCTTCTTCTTCTGTCTGATTAATTCGAATCTTCAGCGATGCCCAGTGACATCTCCGATCCTCTAATCTCCTCAATGGGAATCTGGATGCTTGGTCCTTTCTATCCTTCTTTCTTCCCCCCAATCATCAATTCATTCACTACTGGTTCTCTTTGCTCTCTCGGACCAAATCAATTGGCTGCTAAATTCATTCGAGTTGTCTACAGAGATGCAATCAATACGATGCAGATTAGAGGTCTTTATCTGGAGATCTTCGTTTGATTTGAATCATTCGACAATCAGATCGATGGCTTCCTTGGATCGGAGCAGGAACTCATTCATATGCCCAGTATTGTCTCTCTTTCGTGGTCGATAATGGAGACGGTCAGTGATTCTTCTTCTTTTATTTCCATCGATCACGAGTCAAAAGTTGATTTATTGAGACAAAGAGAGTGTGGGAGACGCAGTTGTCTATTCGGATCTCCTCTTCTCATTCGATAATTCCTCCCTTCCAACTTTCTATGCACTCGTCTCTAGTCTTTCCATCTCCAGTCTCTCATTCTATCTATATAATTCCCCTCCCGATCTAGAATCAACAGTTAGTGAATAGCATCTTATCCTCATCTCAATCCAATCATTGAGGATCATCTCACCATTATTTCTGATGCGGGATCGAAGGATCTCTTCGAACAGATTTCTTACCATCTCGAACAAGATCCGAATCCTCTTCTTTCTCCAGACAAAGACATTCAAATTCTCTCGTACAACACGTCCTTCATGGCTGATAATAAACTCACGATGTGTTGGGCAAACTACAGTAAAGGTGAGCTTATTTCTGTTCCATTTCATTATCTTCCCTTCTCCGACCCATGGTAATCAGCTGACTCAATCGTATCAATGTGACTACTAGAGATTTGCACAAACGATGAGCAGAACTGAGGAGAGAAATGATTGATGAAGATCACAAGGGAACCGTTGACCTCATTCCTTTGCAGTTCCATTGATGGATCCCCAAGTCTTCACTCGACCGAAGGAATTGAGGATTGCTGTATTCGACCTGATATGGATTACTGCTCTAGCTGGTAGGTACTAAAAGCTTCATAGAAATAAGGTGACAGATATATAATATTGCTTATCATAATGATATATTCGAGTGCTGCAGTTTATTACGATCAATTGTACATTTGCAGGCGCCGTAGCCATAATAACAGGAGGAATTATCTACTGGAGAGCAAGAAGACTTGCGATGGCTCAAGAAAAGGAGGATACTATCACTCTTGTGAACTACCCCATCTCAAGGTGAGCAGTTCTTGAAAGATGAGAATTCTCCAAAATAGTTCAAGGAAGTTGTTTGGACTTTGTGTCATTTTCGTGTGCCTCAATAATAGTTCTCACGTGTAGAATGATGTTCTCTTGGATCGAATTTCCCTCCCCCTTTCATCTCCATTTAGAACACTTCCCACTACTGAGTCAGCTGAACGAATGCCATGGGAGGTGAAAGATACGAAGGTCAAAATGGATCTATCCACTCTTCTCGGTGAAGGATATCGATCCAATGTCTATCTGGGTTCGCTCTCTTCTCTTCATAATGTCACTTCTGTCGTCAGAGAATCTCTCTGTTGACTATCGTAGACACTGTCCTTCTCTCTAATGGATGATATTTATATCATGAATATCATTCAGGTCATCTGATCGGCAAATCTCCATTCATGCAATGGAGTCCGAAGAGTTCTTTTGCTGACTGTGATATTGCCATTCGAGTGAGAGAAGGGACAGGGGAAGACGGGGAAAGGGGACAGGAGTGACGAGTAGTCTGCATTGTAGTATTCCCTGTCTCTAATGGATGGTATTGCATACAACAAATGAATCAAGAGGGTAGTCATCCCTTCCATTCTGATCTTCTCTATCAACTATTTCGCACACACGTGCTAGTCCGTACAATTTGTGGGGGAAGCTTTAATTAAGCCCACCCTCAAAATGACATTTGAATGATGAGAGAGTAGAAACAGACAGTTTTCTAATAATACGTTGCGGGGAAGGTCTCAGTGTAAAAAGGGATGGCATCACTTCCAGGTAACTCGTGAGTATGGAATGGAGGAGGAAGATGAATTGACAAGAGAGATCTCGTGTATGCAGAGATTGAGAGGACACGATAACATCTGCATGTTCCTTGGATGGGCGACACTCAATGGAGCAGTCTGTTCACTCCTTCAATTGACTCCTTCCACACTCAACAAATATCTCTCCCAAGTGAAGAACACGTAAGAACTCCTTCTCAATATTCTCCGATTTGGTCAATGTGAGATTCGAGAGCTTTTATGTCGCTTTGCTAGTTCTGAGATATTTTGCAAGAGAGCATGTCCATTTCCATTCTAAATTTAAAATGTTCCTATAAAGAAAAGTATTTGAAAACACAATTCTACGGGAATTTCATTGGGTCGAGTGAGGGGTCGATTGTCCGTCCGTTAATCTTCTTCTTCTTTCCAGAATGTCCAGTGATGTAATGGAATCGGCACGAGAGAATACGATAGAACGATTGAGGGACATCGCTGCAGGAGTTGCGAGTGGATTGGTGAGATGGAGGAAGAGGAGAGAGGAGAATGGATGAACCACGGAACACTCACCGGAAAATCCAACGTCTAATTTTTTCCGTTCCACGTGCTGAGGAATAGGAGAGCCTCGTATTTTGTCTTTGTCATTCCGAATCATGATTTTGAATAACTGGGTATCTCTAACTACTTTCGAAATAGGTCGGATATAGATCTCCTCATCTCAATTTGATCTCCTTGGTTTCACTCATACTTCTAACAGGATTACATCCACTCTCGTCATCTCACTCATCGTGATATCTGTGCCAGAAACATCCTCCTATCCGCTGATATGCAATCGAAGGTAAGAGATGAAGATGATAATGACGACGATGGAAAACAGTGAGAATATCGAAAGGCCTATGAACATCTGAGAAGAGACCACACACGATGTTTATCCCCCATTACAGATTGCTGGTCTGGAATACTGTAGCTCCCCGAAGGATGCAAAGTTCCGTGAGGGATCGGCCGTCCTCTCTCGTCTTTCCCTTCGATGGCAAGCACCAGAAGCACTCCATGGAGAGTTCTCGTATAAGAGTGATGTGTAAGTGAGGGAGTCGATTAGAAGGGAGATGAGAGGGGAACAAGGGCGATTGTGTCGTCCCTCCTTGGAATATCGTCGATGCACGTAGAAGAGAGAGATGAAAGAGCGATCAGATAGGCGTAGAGAAGATGCATTCCCTGGTCTAGAACAATTTGAGTGACCAGGAAGAATGAAGGGGCGAATATCCCACGCATCACATCTCGAAATAGCCCCTAGTTATTATTGGTCAACGAGAGAATTCCTCCATGCGTGAAAAGTTCGCTCTTCGTATTTTTCTTTGATGAGTGCTTGAAAAGAGTGACATCAGCACTGGTTTAGTCTAATCTCTCAACGTTTCACCCATTAGACCGGAAGTCATCCGATTGAGATTCGGAATGAATCACTCCACCAATTCAGAATAGTGGGAAGAGAGGTCAACAACCATTTAATCCCCCATCACAAAGTCCATTTACTACGCTTATTTCTGTATTACTCACGCTTTCCTCCGCAACTTGTGCAGAAAGCATAAAAAGAGGGGGAGGAGGAAGGTTCGAGCTAGACTTGAGTAATTTCATCTTTGGAATGAGTCTTTCGTCTCTTTGTTGTCGTATTTTGGAGAGATGGATACAGAGAGATTAAGGGAGTCAGAAGAAGGTATTCCTCTTCTCTATTCAGATGGTCATTCGGAATGGTTCTATTCGAGATCTTCTCTCTCGGTGATCATCCATTGTCTCATCTCAATGATGATTCATTAGTCAAAAGGGCTATACAGAATGGCTTCACAGCTCCGACTCCGCCCCTTTACCCTCCTCCCATGTAAGTAATCATCATTCTCCTCCCTTCGCCATTCCTTGACTCCGCCCCTCATCTTATCCTTTTCTAGATGGAGTAAAGCGGCTAAAACGTGGCATCAAACCCCGTCGAATCGTCCGACGATTGCGAGATTGAAGTCAATTCTATCAGTCAATGCAAAGACAAATCCTGCATTTGTTAATGATGAAGAGGAGGAGTAAATCTCCCATTCACTATCTCTAGGAGTTTTTTTTAGCTATTATTGCCTGTTCTCCTTCTAATAGATCATAGTTCTCAATCATTGCTTCTAATCCTTCCTTGCTATGCGTTTAATCTTCCCAGTTTATCAGTTCCTTGCATCATCTATCTCACGTTTCATCATCACTATTGTACCTACTCACTCCTATTTTATCCGCTCCTTCTATCTTTAGCTGTGCATTATCGCCATTACACGCAATTCCCTCACTATCGAACTTCTCTGAGATCTCAAAATGCCTCGTATTGCCTCTGTTTTCGCATCTATAAAATGTTATGATCACTGTCCATTACTGTATATGTCATGGTTATCATTCCCTTCTCCTCTCATTATTCTTCCCTCTCTTTCAGATGGGTTCCCCTCTGCTTCTTCTTCTCTTCCTATCACTCACCTATTCCTTCCCCTTCCTTCACAAATCAGACGAGAAGAGATTCTCTCCCGAACTCCTCGACAGTCTCTACAGAAATCCCACATCTCCGTACAATATCTTCGGTTCGGCAAAGACGAAGAGGTTAGATTATTCGATTGAAAGAGAGACCCTTCGGCGAATTGGCAGCTAATTGTTTCGTTAATCCATAGTGGAACTTGATTGGGGAAGGATGAAATGCGTGCACAAATCAAACCATCAGATTCCCCTAATGCATACTCTTCCCTCGTCCATTAGACGTCACAAGACTCAAAATGTTTCCGTCCCTTCCCTAACAGACTAGAGATTTATTTGTACCGAGAAAGAGTTGAGACGAAAGGGAGGAAAATTAGACGAGCATGTTTTGAAGTTTGCTTTCGTTCAGCGATGATGTAGAAGATCCTTTGAAAACCCCATTCAACACCACCTTCCTTCCCTCCCACATCTCACGAGTAGTTTCCATTTTCCCCATTTAATTTCATCCATTTATTTCAGCCGCGTTCCGGAAAACGATCACAATTGTTTCTTCACTCCAATCCAGTGTCTCTTCATAGCAGATCCATCAGAGCAACGACTATGATCAATATCTCATCTACGAGAAATATCGTTCACAAATATCTGTCGATAAATGATTTTGTTACGTACGCAGATGCAGACTTCAATAGTTTTTTATGAGTTTTAGATAAGATTGAGCTCCACTGGTTCAGAAAGAAAAATTCGTGTGCTCCTCCTTTTGTCGATGTGTTTCATGAAGGATTAAAATGATTAAAATAAGTTTGTTGACTGTTCCAATTCATTTTCCTCTCCTCGTCATCCGTCGCCTACTCGTCTCAACTCGGGTGCTAACTTCATCGACGAAAGCAAATTCGATCAAGGCAAACTTCGCTGCGAATTCATTTCGGAGATCACAAATTCAGCCCGAATTATCCCTTGTGAACTGTAACTGAAGCCTTTGAACGGATGTTTGCATTGAACATCCTTCCATTCGCACTTTGCGAGTATTTATAGACTGGAAGCAAATGATAGAGACTGAAAGAGAACCACCCTCGTAGACTGAATTCGGACTTTCGATCTTGGAAAGTGACCTACGAGCGAATTAGAAACGAGAACTAAGCGGATGAAACATCCAAAGAATTTTCGAATCCGGTCTCGTGTGATGGAATCCGGATTATTCGATGATGAATTACTCTATGAGAGATGTCGTTGAGAGTCGTTGAGACGATCTTGATTTAGTGCCCTTCAGGCTATGATTTCGTCTCTTCTCTTCACTCCATCACAAGACACAAATAATGGAGTCAGTCTATGGAAGTGATAAGCAGACCAAGTCAAACAAGTCTTTTTCACTCCTTTCCCTTGGAGATTTCCATTCTTATGAGTGTGAATAAAGAAGTCCATTTCCCTCCTTGACAACAATCGCCCACTCTCCCACTCAATTTCCTCTCCTAATAACAGTGATTCTCAATCGCAACTCCTTCTCGGATCAAATACTCGGAATAATTTGATTCCTAATTCGATCGTCATTCGACGTGGAAGCACAAAAAATAGAGTACGTACGTAACTGAGTGGAAGAATTTGCAGAGGAGAATAAAGGAAGAGGAAAGGTACGGGAAGGAATTTGAGGGAAGAAGGGCCTGGGAAAATGAAGAAAGAATTGGAAGAAATTAAGAAAAACAAAAGTGATGAGAAAGATTCATTCACTACGGACGTAGAAATGAATTTATTAGAGAAAATTCGAAGACATTCGATAATCGTGAAAATCGGAATACGAATAGATTTCTGCTGAACAAAATTATGAGAAGTGAAAATAAACGCAGCAGTGGACATCCGCATTGCTAAATTGTAGATTCAGAAAAAATTGAACAGATGAAAATAGTTGCATGAATGAGCAGGTTGTTCGTTTATGACAATCTCTTCGGAACTACGATATACATTGTCGGACGTACACCATCAACGTACATTTACCATTCCATTTCCCGTCCTTTTTGGTGCGCATCCAATCATTCTCCCATTGGTCTCCTTTGATACCCTCTGGTCGTGTCATCCCCTTTCCCTTCCCAATCTGATTCCATTCGCTCCACTACTTCTCCTCCTCTTCTCCATCATGATCTTTCTCCTCCCTTTCATCCTTCGACATCTCGACATCTTCCACACTTTCCATCTCATTCCTTCTTGTCACTGCCACTCAATCAATACCCATGAGACCATGTACCGTATCCCATTCTGTCACTCACTGTCCATCATTCTACCGTACTCCTTCCCTCCCCTTTGATCTACTCCCCTCCGATCCCCCTTCCCCCTCTGAATCGTTGTCTCCCTCACAACGTGGTCTACAATAGAGTGTCCATCCCTCTCTTTCGCTCTCTCTTCCTCCCTCTATTTCGTATTAGTATTCTTTCCTGCCTTCAGGGTGCATTATCACTTCTCTCCCTCCCTTCCCTCCAGCCCTTTCCCCCTATCTCCCCCTCCCCTCCCCCTCCCCCTCCCTTGATATCACTTGGAGAGTGACCGATTCTCCTCCAAAAACTATACGACTGGCCCTTCTCTCAGCTGCTTCATTCATTCTTTCCCTCTGCACTCTTCTCCTCTGATCTCTCCTCCCTTTCCTTGATCCCCCCCCCCTCCCTCCCTCCTTCTGATCCATCTCCTCCTCCTTCCTCTGTCTCATCTGACCCTTCCGTCCATGAGCCACCTGACGATCTCGAAGCAAAAAGCATTGAGAAGAGAAGAAGAAGAGGGGGGGGGGGTAGATCAGAGTGACCAGAGGGAGGATTCCCTCCTCCTCCTCTCTGACAGCAGTATCACATAGTATAGTCAGAGTGATCTCATTCTCTCTCGATGCTTTTCATTCCTCTCTTCTATTCTCACTCCACTTCTCCGTTCAGTGTAAATCGGGAGTGACCTCATACTTCTTCTTTCCTCCATCCTTCTGTAGTCTCGACTTCTTCCTTCGATTACATACATTTGACATATTACTCATCTCTTCCCTCCTCTCTCTCCCTCTCCCTGTCTTCCTCCTCCCTTCACAGTACAATTCCCTCCCTTTTGTCTACCACATCGTCGTCTTCAAGAATGTCATTCCCCTTTCGTTCTCTCTTCATCTTTCTCCAATGATCACCAGATCAACTCCTCAACTGAATCATCCTCTAACCTAGTGTCTGACCCTTCCCTTCCCTCCTCCTCTTCAGATACCTTCCATCTCCTTCTCCATTCTCTTTTCCTCTTCGTCTTCTTCCATCTTAATAAGCGGTAGTCACTCCACGGTCATTCTCTTCTCTTTTTGATTTAGATCCACCATTATTCCTTTTCCCTTTCCCCTCTCGCTCGTCCCATTCCACGTCCTTCTGAGGTCCCTTTCCTTCCCCTCTTCCTCTCTCTCTCTACCGTACTCTTCCCTTCCTCTCTCTACCGTACTCTTCCCTTCCCCTCCCTATCTACCGTAGTCCTATCACAACGACGACAATATAATAAGTCAGAGGGGGAAAGGCATGTGTCTCCCTTCCCTTCTGCTTTTGTTTTCTGATTGTCCTGCTACAATTAGTTGTGTGGATAGGATGGGGAGAGAGAGTCATGGAATGAAGAGGAAGAGGTGGGAGGTGAAGGGAGGAGAGGGGGGGGAGGGAGAGGAGGGAGAGGGAGGGGTGGAAACATCTGCATAGTGCCAACTGATTCTCGATAGCCTCAAGCGATACACCTCGTCTCTCCTTCCCTCTCTATCAACTCTTCTCCTCTTGCAACATCCTCTACCTACCTCACTCCTTCCTCTCCTTCTCAATAAGAGAGGGAAACAATGAGATGTTCATGCCCATCATCGTTCCTCATTTCCCTTCCATCCTTCTACTCCTTCATAAATCGTCTTGTATCTCCGATCTCTCTTTCTCACCATCTCTCCTCCATTTCCCTTTCTTCTCCTTCTTCAGAAGGCCCTTCCCCCTTCCATTGACTACGATAACTCCCTCCTCCCCTCTATCCCTTCCCCTACCACCCTCCCCCTCCTTCTTCATTCTTCATCATTTCAGATTCGATCGGTCCTTCATCCTCTCTCAATGGAAGTCTTTACTCCATCTGAGGTCAGTCTCTCCCCATCCTTCCTTCCTCCCCTCCAGTCCCCCTCCCCGATGGCAATGACCTCTCCTTATCAGTTCCCTCCATTCGCTTCTCATCCCATCACTCTTCACACCTCTCATCTTCTGGTCACTCTTGTATAGCAGACACATGCAATAGTCCATTCCACTCCATTCGATCACTCCCATCATTCCATGCTAGTCATTCTCTAGTCATAACACGAGTAGGTCATTCCCTCCCAGTGTAATAGTGAGTGACCACTACTGATCTCCTTCTTCATCATAGATTGAGTAGGTCACATCTCAGTGCCCCCTATCAATCGACCCTTCACCCTCTCTCTCTCCTCTTCATTCCCCATTCACTTTCATGCATCTAAATCCTCAGGGGGTCTTTCCAATCGAGAGGTTGATCCACTCTCTCCCTTTTCTTGGACCAGACACGTTTCACTCTCATTTTCTTCCCTCCCCATTCCCTCCTTTCACTATTGCAAGTTTTCGGAGATGCATCAAAGTTGAGCGAGAGTGAGGGGCTAGATCCAGATAGGGCAGAGGGGAGATGGGAGGAGGGGAGGCGAGAGGGGGAGGGAGGTGAGGTAAGGGCAGAGGGAGGAGAGAGGGGGACAAGGGGTAGGGAGCGGGAGGCGAAAAGGTACAAGCCGGATATGGCTCTTCTTGTCCTTACTATCTACGGTGCGATGGGATACTTTGATAGGGGG
>LS561926.1:318243-328437 GCA_900490775.1 Pristionchus maxplancki
TTCAAATCATTTACAGAAATAAGTAATAAAAATTTCAGAATGTGAATTTTGATAATTTGTGAGTGATCTAGGTGAATTTGATACAAAATGTACACTAAGTGAAATTGGTGTTAGGATAGCTTATTTCATTTTGTATTGTGCAGTGTCAGATGAGTATAGTTATCTTGTTATCGAATAGTCGTGAACCGAGAAAAGAACGGGGATTGGGTAGATCAATCGAAGGAAATGAGCAGATTCGACTGTTCTTCCTGAGGAGGAGCAGCAGGGGCAGGGGTGTACTGCACATGGGTGGAGGAGAGGGAATGCAGAGATTGATCGGGTTGAGAGACAGGGGCATACTGTAGATGAGAGGGTGCCATCGATTGATCATTCACTCCACTCACAGGAGGAACCATCGAGGGTTCAGTCTGACCCATCTGCAAACGAACCAACTTATTTCGAAATCTGCACCCTATTTCATGTCGTTTCCAGCTGTTACTATTATAATATCTTTTACAAGTTTACAATTTCGTCCATTGTGAATGAGGTAAAAACATGGGAATGTTTCATATGCCCGCTACCCCTAGATACCCCTCTTCCTCCCTTCAAACTGACATGGTACTGATGGTGTGGTGGATGCATCGTCTGTTGCTGTTCCATCTGAGGATGGGGAGGCATCGACTGCATTCCATACGCCATCCCTGAAACAGCTCCTTCCCTCCCTTCCTCCTTCTCCTTCCTGTTCTACACGTCATGCTGATTGCATCGTCTTCCACTTCCTCCCTCTTCCCCTCTCCCCTTTGACCTACCATGATGTTGTCCATTGGTCATTCCTCCCATCTGGGGGTGCCCCTGCTGCATTTGTTGCACTGCAGCAGCATTCTGTCCATTCTGCTCTCCATTCTGCAATTGCAACCAGTGATTCGACTTCTCTGATCCTCCCTCTCCTCCCTCCTCTCTTCCTCTATCTTTGTATCACCACCTGGTCACTCACTCGTGGACAAAAAATAGATGGAGATGAAATGGAATCATAACGGAAGGAAGGGACAAAAAGAGATGGATGAGAGGGGAGAAGTGAGAGGGAATAAAGAGAGGATAGATGCACAAAGAATGCAAGTGAAACGACCATTCAATGCAAATAGCCATCCCCTCTCTTCGACCATGTGGACAACTGATTCCAGGAAGAGCCATGAGCGAAGAGGGACTTACTACAACTGCATCCCCTCCCCACCCCAGCACAGTCCCAACTACAAACCATTCACACGCAATTTGTATTCATTTTAAAGCCCATTCAAGTTAAATTAGTGCATAATTTTCAACAACTGATAATATTGATGACTCACGTAAGCCTGAGGTTGTCCTTGGTACATTGCAGGAAGGGGAGGGGGTGGTTGATACTGTCCATATTGAGGAGGCATTCCCTGAGGAGGTCCTCCCATCCCTTGCTGTCCTCCTCCCATTCCATATCCTCCCATTCGATGCATCATCTCATTCTGTTGGAATCTCTCCAGAGCAGCATGACGCTGGTTCATCAACATCTCCTGCAACCAAATTTTATATTCCTCGGATATAGATACCGCAATCCCCTCCTCTACACTCTGATTTACCGTATTACTCACATGTTTCTTAGCCCTCATCAACTCCAATTTGTACGACATCGCAGCTTGTTTCTGCCTCCTTCTGTCCTCTTCTTCCTCCCTCATTCTCCTTCCATGCTCCTCTCTCAATGCATCCATTGCCTGTCTCGCCTCTCCAATATGAGCGAGATGATCTTGGAGAGACTCCAGTTGGGCTGAACAACACCCATCTTACAACTCTTATCTTTGATCCACCAATTCATTGATCATTTATCGCTTTCAACGATCCCGTATTAAGAAGGCAATAATCAGAAATCTGATCAAGAGAACAAAGACGAAAACCGAAAAACAGAATTAAACGTAACTCCAAATTAGGTTTGGCATAGTGGAACCACTAGAGATAAAGGTTCGTTTGATAGTGACATAAAGAACTCTTACCTCTATCCTCATCCAATTTGGCCATTCTTGCGAGTACTTCTCCATGCCAATTGGTCAATTTCTCGAATAGAGGAAGAATGGCGGAATCATTGATAATCGATCGACCACGAGCGACATTCGAACGAATTCGTGAATCCATCATCGTCACCTGACAACAAATTCATTCATTGCAAATTATACTTCACAATATTTTGTCCCTCCTAGTATTCTCAAAATATCACTCAAAAGATCAAGATCAAGCCTCAACTTCATCATCGAGAGATTATTGTGCGTGTTTTTGTTGAGTAAGACTGAGAATGCCCTTGTTATCCACACCTCGTGCATCCATTCCTGGATGGACATCCCATCCCAATCCTCACTCTCTTCTCTTTCCTCTCTCATCCTCCTCATCATACTCGCCATCCCACAGTACACACTCGGGTGTTCGCACTCTTTAGATTGCAACTAGAGAAGTAAGGGAGGGATACACGAGGGGAGGGAAGGGAGAGGGAAGGGAGATGGGAGAGGTTGATGAATCGAGTGAAACTGAGACAAACAGGTAGTACTTTTGACTACCCGAGAAGAACAGAGATTCCTATCACTATCGTTCAAATCTCACGCCAGCTTTTGAGATATTGAAGAGAGAAGCAGAGAGATCATTCTAAAGTTCTGATGAAATTGAGCAATTTCCGGTCAAGAAAGAGAAAAGAGAAAAAGAACGTGCGAGAATGACCTTCGAATGCCTTTAGTCGTACTTTTCCATTCCACATTCCACTTTACAATCGTCAAGAACCCGGAACCAAAAATCAAAATTCACGGAATACATGGAAGTGAATCTTTCGTTGATGAATCTACAGTATCTCATGACTTGGGTGCAACTCTCCCTTTCCCAATAGAGGACGTGTTGACCACTCCCGTTCCAGCATCCTTCACTTATCCGCTTTGATTACTCCCTACTCCCTTACTCTCGATGGGAATGGAATGGGCAGGGCTCATCTCTCTTGATGAGGAGAGGCAAGGGAAGACGATCATTACTCGACCGAAGTGGACGAGATATCACTCTGATACGGGAGAGGAAAGAGTAGCAAAGCAGTAAGAGTAAGAAGGACAGTCAAGGTCAAGCAGCTTCTGGCATTAAGATAGATCGGCATGCTATCTCTCCTTTCTCTCGTCGTCTCTTCTTTTCCCTCCCCTCTCTCAACATTTCAGTTTTGTGAGGAGCGTCAAGAGATTACTTGTAAGCGAGAGAGACTGAGAGGATGAGATGGGGGAATAGAAGGGGAGTAGATGGAGAGTAGATGGAGAAGGGTCGAGATGGTCAGGGAGGAGATCGTCTTATCGAGTCCATTCGATCCGTATAAAAGAGAGGGGAGATGACTAGATGACAGGTAGTACCTCCATCTCATCTCTACAATGGAGAACGAGATCAAGATCAAGGCTTATCGCATGGTTGGATACACGGCCGTCTGCTTCTCGGTCAGTCCTCCCCCCCCCCTCCTCCCCCTCTCCTTCCTCCCCTAATCCCTATCCTTTCAGACGGTGGCAGTCCTCTCCATCTGCATCACCATGCCCCTCGTCCATCGCTACGTCGATTCAGTCTCTCGTCAGATGTATCACGACCTCGCCACTTGCCAATCCATGGCCAAGGGAGTGTGGACTGATGCCTCGATGATGGCCCCTCTCCGTGCCAACAGAACTGCCCGTCAGGTTGGTGGATACTACGGTGAGGAATCCGCCCCCGTCGTCAACAACGAGCCCGCCTACGTTGCCAACCCCACTTGCGAGGGATGCTGTCTCCCTGGATCCCCCGGACCCGACGGAACCCCCGGTAGACCCGGTGCCCCCGGAAAGGACGGAGCTCCCGGAGCCCCCGGAAACCCCGGACGTCCTCCCCAGAAGCCTTGCGTCCCCATCACTCCTCCTCCCTGCAAGCCCTGCCCCGCTGGAAAGCCCGGACCTCAGGGAGGCCCCGGACCCGCTGGAAACCCCGGACACCCCGGAGGACCCGGACCCAAGGGACCCGATGGAAACAAGGGAGAGCCCGGAAACAAGGGATACCCCGGACGCCCCGGAAGCCAGGGAAGACCCGGAGGACCTGGACCTCAGGGCAAGTCTGCAGAGTACGGAAGACCCATCCCCGGAGCCCCTGGACCCGCTGGAAAGCCCGGGCCTCAGGGACCCGCTGGACGCCCCGGAGCACCCGGACAGCCTGGCAAGTACGGAGGACCCGGAGCCNAGAGCCCGGAAACAAGGGATACCCCGGACGCCCCGGAAGCCAGGGAAGACCCGGAGGACCTGGACCTCAGGGCAAGTCTGCAGAGTACGGAAGACCCATCCCCGGAGCCCCTGGACCCGCTGGAAAGCCCGGGCCTCAGGGACCCGCTGGACGCCCCGGAGCACCCGGACAGCCTGGCAAGTACGGAGGACCCGGAGCCAGAGGAGAGCAGGGAGGACCCGGACCCAACGGAGACGATGGACAGCCCGGTCAGCCTGGAGAGGACGGCTCGTCTGGACCCTCCGGAGAGAAGGGAATCTGCCCCAAGTACTGCGCCCTCGACGGTGGAGTCTTCTTCGAGGATGGATCTCGTCGTTAAACGACTTCCCCCTTTCCCTTCCCCTTCCACTTCTTCTCTCTTGTATCTCTGTCTCGTCCTTCTAGTTCACATCGATTCCTCTAGTCGAGATACAGTGATACGATAAAATATTCAATCAAATCCTCACTTGTTCCTTCACTTGATCACAGAATTGGATGGTCTCCGTGGCAGCTTGATCATCTCCCATCACAGTTGGAGTAGGGGGAAGGGTGAAGGAAGGCATCGAGTCCTTGCGAGATCCCGATTCAGAGAGAGGAGGCACCGTTACTGCAGGGGCTGAGATCTTCCATTCCTCGATCTGCAATACCCATTATTGATTTCCATTTACGTTCTCGCCTTTTGGTGCTCAAGCTGCCAATGAAATTAGCCATTTGATGAGTGATTCATTATTATCTGCTATCTAATTGAGAGCTATGAGAATGGGGTGAGATTTGAGAGGAAAGGATAGGAAGTTCACCTTCTTGATTGTATTATCTTCAGTTTTCTTCTCCCAGTAATCTCGATTGAGATACTTAGCAAGGGGATCGTCATTGGCCACTCCCAATTCAGTATCTGCCATTGAAGGAGCCGTTCCACGATATCCGAGACTCTGCATACACATTCATTCACAAAATAATTCGCCGGAAGTTTTTTTTTAAATAAGACATTGATTAAAATGATAGTAAAACGAAACAGTAGGGTACCTCCGATGGTGCGATGGAACTGGTATCGTCAGCCTTCGTCCCATTCATCGCATCTCCATTGTAAATCGTGTACATCTTACGCTCCCGTTCCTGCATATTACATCATTGAGACGCATATCACGCGTGTCCCGTAAGGATCGTCTAAACCCGTGCACACAGAAATGATCGATATTGAGTTTGAGTCATTTTTGGATACTCCATAGGGTCCCTCACAAGATAGCGTCGAGCTTTGTTCCAATTTGTTGTTTCCAACGACGTCAGACGTCGTCAAACATTCTGGATGCGAAAAAATGCCATCTTTGGAGACCTATAGCGTCTCGCAGAATGATTTTGGTGATTAGTCGTCAAGAGATAAAATGTTCAAAATTTCCTGGAGAATACGCCTGAGCAAATGGCCTATCGATATTTTTATTTATTACTCTGTAAATTGATTAAAACGTCTCATTTGTACCACAATTCAGAGCCAGAAGATTTTATGAGCTCAGAAGAAAGAGCTCGTCGAGACGAATCGAATGGTATGCTGTTCATATACTCCAATTTTGTGTGCTATCTTCTAAAAACCCGCCTGAAGATGTTTCTCGTGCCTCAGATCGCGTGACCTTGAGCCGTCTAGAGAGACACCGTCTTTGATCTACCCATGTCTCTCCTCTTCCCATCTCATTCTCGCCACGGTAGAGTAATTGTTTTGACTGTTTTGCTTGGCCAATGCAACTCTGAGATAAATCTAGATATTATCGACGTCCTAATTAGCATTCAGTAATTAACAATTCAATACCTAAAATGGGTCGAAAATTATACGCAATTATTCGAAAATCTTCTCCATTTTATCTTGAATGACTGCTTTCATGATTTTCTCTTCATCCATTCTTTCGAATATCGAATACTGCTCCGAAGACAATCTAGAAGGGGACTCGCACTAGATCGAGAGTCAAATCGACGTCCGGGAAAACGAAAAAGCGCAAGATGGCTATGGAATCGGATGAGTCGGAAGATGAGCTCGAAGATGACGTCTTCGATGAAGAATGTGAAGAGGTTTACATTGAAGATGAAGAGTTTGAGAGAATGGATGAGGAGGAACTCATGAAAGCAGTCATTCAAGATGACATGGAGAAGATTTTCGAATAATTGCTTATAATTTTCGACCCATTTTAGGTATTAAATTGTTAATTACTGAATGCTAATTAGGACGTCGATAATATCTAGATTTATCTCAGAGTTGCATTGGCCAAGCAAAACAGTCAAAAACACTCACTCTCTAGTGGCGAGAAAGAGATGGGAAGAGGAGAGACATGGGTAGATCAAAGACGGTGTCTCTATGGACGGCTCAAGGTCACGCGATCTGAGGCACGAGAAACATCTTTAGGCGGGTTTTTCGAAGATAGCACACAAAATTGGAGTATATGAACAGCATACCATTCGATTCGTCTCGACGAGCTCTTTCTTCTGAGCTCATAAAATCTTCTGGCTCTGAATTGTGGTACAAATGAGACGTTTTAATCGATTTACAAAATAATAAATAAAAATATCGATAGGCCATTTGCTCAGGCGTGTTCTCCAGGAAATTTGGAACAATTTATCTCTTGACGACTAATCACCAAAATCACTCTGCGAGATGCTATAGGTCTCCAAAGATGGAATTTTTTCGCATCCAGAATGTTTGACGACGTCTGACGTCGTTGAAAACAACAAATTGGAACAAAGCTCGACGCTATCTTGTGAGGGACCCTATGGAGTATCCAAAACTGCACAGAAACATATGGGTCAGTTCCTGTGCACAAACCCCCCTGATTTTAGTCGATTCTTAGGTGACACGCGTGATATAATTAATTTGAAAGGATAGATGAAAACGATTTCGGATACCCATCCACAAAAAACAATCGCATGAGTCCGAGAGTAAACACTAGTCATATCGGCTCATGATTCTCATGATCAGTGCAAACGATGACTTGACAGTTTCTCGTTCACAATCATAATAAACCCATGGGCAATTCGGACCTTGGCTTCAGCTTCACTCTGNAGAGCCCGGAAACAAGGGATACCCCGGACGCCCCGGAAGCCAGGGAAGACCCGGAGGACCTGGACCTCAGGGCAAGTCTGCAGAGTACGGAAGACCCATCCCCGGAGCCCCTGGACCCGCTGGAAAGCCCGGGCCTCAGGGACCCGCTGGACGCCCCGGAGCACCCGGACAGCCTGGCAAGTACGGAGGACCCGGAGCCAGAGGAGAGCAGGGAGGACCCGGACCCAACGGAGACGATGGACAGCCCGGTCAGCCTGGAGAGGACGGCTCGTCTGGACCCTCCGGAGAGAAGGGAATCTGCCCCAAGTACTGCGCCCTCGACGGTGGAGTCTTCTTCGAGGATGGATCTCGTCGTTAAGCGACTTCCCCCTATCCCTTCCTCTTCCACTTCTTCTCTCTTGTATCTCTGTCTCGTCCTTCTAGTTCATATCGATTCCTCTAGTCGAGATACAGTGATACGATAAAATATTCAATCAAATCCTCACTTGTTCCTTCACTTGATCACAGAATTGGATGGTCTCCGTGGCAGCTTGATCATCTCCCATCACAGTTGGAGTAGGGGGGAGGGTGAAGGAAGGCATCGAGTCCTTGCGAGATCCCGATTCAGAGAGAGGAGGCACCGTTACTGCAGGGGCTGAGATCTTCCATTCCTCGATCTGCAATACCCATTATTGATTTCCATTTACGTTCTCGCCTTTTGGTGCTCAAGCTGCCAATGAAATTAGCCATTTGATGAGTGATTCATTATTATCTGCTATCTAATTGAGAGCTATGAGAATGGGGTGAGATTTGAGAGGAAAGGATAGGAAGTTCACCTTCTTGATTGTATTATCTTCAGTTTTCTTCTCCCAGTAATCTCGATTGAGATACTTAGCAAGGGGATCGTCATTGGCCACTCCCAATTCAGTATCTGCCATTGAAGGAGCCGTTCCACGATATCCGAGACTCTGCATACACATTCATTCACAAAATAATTCAAAATAATTCAAGTTTTTTTTAAAATAAGACATTGATTAAAATGATAGTAAAACGAAACAGTAGGGTACCTCCGATGGTGCGATGGAACTGGTATCGTCAGCCTTCGTCCCATTCATCGCATCTCCATTGTAGATCGTGTACATCTTACGCTCCCGTTCCTGCATATTACATCATTGAGACGCATATAATTAATTTGAAAGGATAGATGAAAACGATTTCGGATACCCATCCACAAAAAACAATCGCATGAGTCCGAGAGTAAACACTAGTCATATCGGCTCATGATTCTCATGATCAGTGCAAACGATGACTTGACAGTTTCTCGTTCACAATCATAATAAACCCATGGGCAATTCGGACCTTGGCTTCAGCTTCACTCTGTGATATGGCGATGGCCAATTGCAGTTCTTCCTCTTCTCTTTCCTTCAATTCACGAGCCTTCGCTGCTGCTGTCTCAGACTAAAGAGAACAGCATATGAGATCGATTGGAGACTTATTTTAACAAGAGTAGTGAAATCAAAAGAATTATACAAAGGATAATAATTTAATTAATTGACATACATTCTGTTTAGTCTTAGGATCCTCCTTGGGACTCGTATTCCGTCCTGCATTCGGCCCCTTCTCGTAGCACGAATCGCATACTCGCACCTGTAATTCAAATATGAATTAATTAGCAAATCTTCGAATAAAGATATGGATTTAGATTTAGAGCATACAGAACTGCAGCGGATAGACTCACGGGCTTCTCAATTCCAAGCAGAGGCAGTTCCATCTCCTTGCTGGAGCACGCGCCACAGAAGATCTGTCCACATGCACGACAATGATGTTTGCGAGTGATCAGACCGAACTCATTACGGCAGCTGCAACAGAATCATGATAAAATGAGCGAACAAAAAAAAATTAAACTTAAAATTAATATTCCTCAATGAACTCATATAAAAGTAAGCCCACGGATAATAAAGCTAGCAACAGTACTCACCGGAAGCAGTTGTTGCCGTCGACCCATTCAGGAGCGACCTGCAAGAGAAATATACGGACCGAGTTCGCAGACTGGTGCAGGTATTAAGTGTTACCTGTGCAATGTACATTGTCTCGGGATCCTTGAGTGAAGGGAAGGAGAATCCACTGAGCTCAAGAAGATTATGCGTATCAACGATGATTTTGTAGGCGGGTTGTGCTCTGAAAGCCATCGCCCAACACTGAAGCATCTCCAGAGACTTGTCTCGTACCTGCACATTGTCTAGTTTGATTCTTTCCGAAATAATGATTACTAACCGATTCAGACTTGTGAATGACGAGATCACGATACTCAGTCATGAACTCCTTCGTCGCGATCTCGGTGTGAACCTGAATGATTGATATCCAATCCACCATGAAGGAATCAGTACCTTGGATCCGCAATTCTTGACGCATGCATCGAGAACGAGAAGTGCGTGAAGGATAGAATGAGGATTTTCACTCATCAACTTCTTTCGAATTCCAGTTACAGCGTGCTTGGCTCTGGAAAGGGAAGATCCTCAAGGACATGCACGTGACAAAAGGACAACTTACGAAATTTCTCCAGCACGAATCTGATCGACACAGTCTAGAATTGCATCCCAGTTTGGCTCCAGCAATGTTGGGTCCGTCGCCTTGTCTGCAATAGCATCGATATACTGAGTCACAAGTTATGAAAGCATGAAAAACAGCCTTGAATCCACTCACCAAGGGATTTATCAAAACGCTTAGCCATTTCTGCGCCTTTCCGCCCGAAAAGACTGGAATTTAAAACAACGATCAAGAGAATATGAGAATTACTAGCTGCGACAATGGCAAATGCGAAGAGGAAACTCGTCGTTGCCGATAACCAGGAGCTCGAGAAATTGTGAAATGACAAAATAAAGCGCGCGCGCACTGCGTATTCATACACCACCAACGCGTCGCGTGCGCTTGAATGGCGAGGAAAAACG
>LS561964.1:55454-66598 GCA_900490775.1 Pristionchus maxplancki
CATCATTTTTACGCAATCCGTGAAATGATTTTTTTCGTAAGAATGATGAAATATTTCATCATCATTATGAAATCAAGAACAATTGATTCGGAACATAATGAGACTTGACCCAAGGTTCTAGGTCAATCCGTGACTGAGTTATGCTCCGTTGCCGTTTTGTCGGTTGCCGTTTTTTCGTTGCCGTTTTGTCATGCCCCCGAAGTTGGGCTCCACCCGAACCTTCCCATTCGTCGCCTCCGCCGCCACTGTGCCGTCCTCATCAGCGCATGCCGGGCAGGGAAATTGGCTGGGATTCGACGTATCATACGTCCACAATATCGGCTCGTTCTCATCGATGGCTCGAGTGGCCACGAGAAGGGCCAGAAACTGGGAGCTTCCATCTGGAAGAGAGACGATGGAATGACGCAGTCGGGAATTCGTGTGGATGGGGCACGACGACGAGTTGGCATATCTGCCCAGTGTGGCCACTCCTCGATGGGTCAGGCGGAATCCCTCGAGGTAGTACTTCCCATTCCCTGAAATTCGAAACGTTGTCTCTCACTTTCGCACGCTATCTCGCGCACTCTAGCCGGCGAGAGAGCAGGGGGAATGGAGAGAGACTTACTGAGAGCCACCTCGACTTGGTAGTCGAGGACTCGCTGGAAGAGCTCCTCTCCGTACTCCGGTCGATCATCGAGCACTTGGGTACGGTAGGCGGCGAACTCCTGCTCCGACACGAGACGAGCCCTGAGAATGTCCCAATTGGCTACGATTTTCACTGTTTTTATCGATCGATTGGCTGTGTAGATTGAACTGACGTGTACGGGCAGATTATCGATTGAGGAGGGATGGAACAGGTGGAGTAGAGGCCGAGACCGCATCCGATCGTCCTTCGCACACGTACCTGGAATGAGGTATAGTCATAACGCCCAAAACTACTGTAGAGCTGGATACGGTAGGTTACGGTAGTTATTGATTCATTAGCCGAAGGATAGAAATCGATTGTGTACTGTAGCGCTAGACACTGTAGACTACTGTGGACTTGGATACGGTAGGTTACTGTATAATTAGATACTGGATACGGTAGGATCAATGTTTGGATGTTTTTCGATAGATTACTGTAGCCGTCCACTTCGGTGCTAGTTACGGTAACCTAAGAGATACTGCAGATTATTCTCCTCCTTCTTACCCATGGAAACTCTTCGACGATCGGCCCCGCTCTTCTCCTCATGATCTCTCTGAAGAGAGTTCTCGAGGGGTCCGAGGTTAGGCCCGACATGGTGAATCCCTCCTGCAGTCTCTTCCTCGCCTCCTCGTCCATTCTGTTCTTCTTGATCTCCTTGGCGATCCTCTTCACTTCAAACTCCTGGACGAAGTCAGATCGAGGAGACGCGCACACTTCTGTGCACGTGTGGTCGACGTTTCCATCAATGCCCGCCAGACGACAATCTGCAATGCAGATTACGGTAAGACGGGGTACGGTAGGCTACTGTAGTCGCTGATTTCCGTCTATTTTTCTGATCGTATTTTTCTCTCTACTTCCCATACTCTCTCGCTCTGTCTAACCGGCGAGAGATTAGAGACAAGGGAGAGTGTGCTTACCCTCCTGGACTCCTCCTCCGATCGCTGCCTCTCCTTCTGACCAGGTGGAATCTGGAAAGGGAGACGATTACTCTCTCAATCCCCCCTCTTTTCTGACTCCCTCCTTCTTACCTTCCATCATCGAGTCTTCCGTCCTTCCATCTTCCTTCCATCTTCCGTCCATTCCCTCCTTCTCTCTGACTGAAATTATTTCGTTTATATTGTTCTAATTGTCTAGATATTGTCTCTCAATTGCTCACTCATATTCCTTCTCCTACTGCTTCTTCTTCTCTTCGGGTTTCCTCCCTCGTCCTCACTCCCTCCTTCTCTCTCCATTCCAATCTCCCTTCTCTCCTCGTGATCCTCTCCCACTGCTTCCCCCATTTCCTCATCTGAATGCATTTTGTTCACCCTAGTTTCAACCCTTGGAATCGCTATTTTGAAATATTCACCCATCGATCGATAGTCCTCCTCCTGTTCCATCTCCATTCTCTCGTGTTCACTCTCTTCCATCTCTTCCATCTCTTCCATTCCTCCTCGCCCATCTTCTGAAACAGAAGCTTCATTGATGTTTAGATCATAGATCAACCTAGATTCCACCCCTTACCATCTCCATATCCCTCGTTCTCCTCTTCGTCCTCTCCATTCTCATCCTCGTCGCCTGTAATCCAATCGATAATCCTCATCTACCGTAATCCCTCTCACCACTATCCTGATCTCCTCCCTCCTCTCCTCCCTCCTCTTCATTCTCCTCTTCATTCTCCTCATCCTGATCATCGAATCGGAATTGAAGAGGCCTGAATGGATAGTTTCTTCACTGATTGAAACCCCAATCAGATAACATCTTGTCTCATAAATCTCACCGAATCCTCATGCGCGTTCTCAGCTGCTCGACCCTTCTCTGAACCTCCTCATCCTCCTCCTTCGCCTTCTTCGTTATCTCTCGTAGCTTCAGGAACCCGACGATAGATAGTGCCGCCTGAAAGAAAGTGGAATGTGATTATGATTGACTACTGTGAGATTACGGTAGCTCAGAGAGATCTTTCTTATCAGCCTTTCTGTACTTGCTCCATCTACTTTTCTGGATTGTGATTCGTTTCTATTCTCGCTTTGAGTATGTGTTCCAATCAGATCGGAAAGAGATTCTGATATTAAATCAAGAAGAGAGCGAGAGAATGGAGAGAGAGATCGAGAGACTCATCTGGTGTATGGAATTCCATCCCCCCCCCCTTCCCCCCCCCCTCCTCTCCTCTCCTCTTCACAGTGTCTATTCGATTACCTGCTGTGAATGATCGACTGGAAACGCTATTTCTACTATTCTGAATGAGATATCGCTCTAGATTCACATAATCTAAAGGTAAATTAATCTAGACCGCACCCGAGCCGTGCTCCAGATTACGGTAGCCATGACCTTGTCTATTCCTTGTGACTCGCCATCCTTTAGTTTCTACTCATTTTATATCGCGATTTTCATCACGTTTTATATTTCTAACGCTAGCCGTGACCTTTCTAAATGTTTTGATTGAGGAACTGAGGCCGAGGAGAGCCGGATCACTAGAGGAAGAAGGTGAGTTTGATCAGAATTTACAATTTGTCTCGATTGGGCCCTCTTTTGTTGTCAATTTTGCTTGTTTGACCCAAACCTAGCTGCAATAAAGTGATACATCATGTAGGCCCATACAGGCGGCACTCAACTTCGAAAGAGGAGTGAGTTTCGCCTTCTCGCTTACTAGTTAGAACAAGATGAACATTTACTCGTGTTGTTCATTTCTCCCTTTTGGTGTGTAGTAGGGATGCCCAACCAATACCAATTACCAATTGATTGATTCCCTTCCCCTGAGAGAGTACGTTCTCTCGTCCGCAATTGGTAGGGAAGGGGGTCACGCAGAGAGGGGGAGTCAATCAATTGGGAAGGGACCAATTAATTGCTTTTGGAGGGGTCAGGCAGGGGAGTGAGAGAGACGCGGAGAGAGGGATGGGAAGATGGGGGAGAGAGCAGGATCAATCCCTTGGAAAACCAATTAATTGGTCTCGCCCTTTTCCCCTCACCAATTAATTGAGTGAGAGAGTGCGATTTCTCGTCAACAATTGGATCGAGGGAAGGGGTCAAGGGAGAGGGGGCGCGGCAATTGGTAATTGGATGGGCATCCCTAGTGTGTAGTGAGTAGCTCACTAAGATTTAATCGATTTATTGGGTATATTGAAGATAAAATTTAGCTCTGCTCGTAATATTTTGACATTGTAATAATATATATCGACTCAGGTGCTTCTCTCCTCGACTCTTCTCTCCCTTCTTCATCTAAGGTAATCCGATTTTGATTCTTCTATTTATATTGAATTAGATCTCTCATGTATGCCGCACAGCGATTCGATCGATTTATGGTGTAGTTACCGAAATGGTCATAACTCCTGTTACCGATCGATTTGGTTATTCTCGCTGCATACATCGCATAGTATTCGCCGTTTGCACGATCTGGTTAAGGGAATTTGACAACTTATGCAGCATAAGAGAGATAAAACAAAAGCGCCGTTTCCCAAACGCATACACCACCAGCAAATCAGATCGCTGTGTGCCGTTCTATTCTGCCCAAATGGAAGTTTGCAACGATTGAAACTTACTGTTACTCCATTTCTATCAATCTATTTCTCAGACAACTGTGGTTGAATCAGATTGGTTTTCTAGTCTAATTGGACATCAATTGGTCTACAAATTGCTATAATTTGATTAAATCCAGTTGTCTGAGACGTTTATGATCATTCCATCCCATTTCTGTTCACTGTGTAACTTCACTCTCACTACAGGTCTTGTCAGCGCGATGTTTGTTCTTCGCGGGTCTTCTTTGGACTCGACCTTTCTTTTTCTTTTCAGGATAAGTTTATTTTTATTATTTAAATATCATTATTTGAAGTTGTTTATTGTAAATATTGCTTATTTTTAACATTGAGGTGCCACCGACTGGAGGAAGACTGGTCGGCTGCCCCATTTACAGGTGTGATTTCTTCTGGTTTCATAGCTGTCTGCCGTTTTCCTTGAGGAACTTCAAGGTGGCGGTGACCCGTTCAGTTTTTGAAATTTTCCGGAAAATTCAGAGGTGACCTGTTAGTTTTGTTGCAAAATCATTGAAAAATACCCTTGATTGGGGGGGGGGGGCGTACATCCGAAGCAAAATTCTATCCCGTAGACCCGTGTAGTTAGGACGAAAAAATTCCAAGGAGATCCCTGGGCCAGGTATGTCTGGTTTCCACGCCATGTTTGGTTGCCTTGTACTGGATTCTAACTATTTAAACTATCCCTCTTCTAAACAATCCTAGTTGTCCATTCACTCCACGAAAGTACAATTGAAGACAACTCGTTGCCTTCTATTTTCTAATTTGACTGCGTTTTGGTGACTTAATAACTTTAATTATATTGGAAACTAATTCGCTCGGTCAATTATGGTAATTCCTTCTCATTTATGGCTAGTGTCATTCCATTCTCACTTCAGGTCCCCACGCGGTCTCTTCTCCCCTTTTCGCCCTTCTCTCCCGTGCTGGGCGTTTCAAATCAGATATGCTTTCAAACATTACGTTTAGACATTTCGATACTAGAGGGTTGAACAGAAATTGGGTGATGCTATATTAATTTTTATAGTGAGACATTTGATCATTTGGGAGGGAACAATATATTTATCTCCTCGCTAGAACAATTTTGTGATGATAGAGAGAAGGGAGTATTATGTTTGCTCGTAATTTAGTTTATTTTAGATCAGAGAAAGCCGGGAATGTTTTTGGAAAGGTGATGGGATGAAAAGAAACGCCCATTTAACAACTCTCGATATGTGACTACTAGAAACCCCGTCTTGAAGCGGGTGAAGGGAAAGAGAGATTCGGGGATATCGAGAGTTGATTAACGCGTGTCCTTAGACGTCCCATCACCGATAGATGACTGAATATTTATGAATTGGAACGTGAAACTTTGTGAGGAACTTTGCAGGGGTTTCGGAGTCGTTTGATGTCGTCATTGGAAGAGGAGAAGAAAGAAAAGAGGAGAGGGGAGGGAAGAAGGGAGGAGAGAGGATGGAAGAAGGGAGGAGAAAAGAGAGAAGATTCCCTCGGTGAGTTATTATTATTCCGTTGTAATTGAATTGTGATGGATCAACTAAAAGGGAAAGAGAAAAAAGGAGAGAATATTTAGTATTTGGTACGAGTATGGCAGGAAGATGGGCTGATGCTTCAAATATTTTTTGTCGAATTAAATGATTTACTGTTGAATTTTTGAATAGAACTTCTTTTTGAATAGAATTATAGAAGACTAGGTGAATTTTAGCGAAGATATAAGAGTCGATTCATTGCAGATTCACTTAGTGAGGAAGGAAGGAAGACTCTCGTCGTCGATCGGGAGGGAAGAAGATACGACAAGGGAGGGAGCAGCACGGCTCCAATCGTTGAGTTGTAAATATTTTTTGTTTCATAAATATTATTGCTTGGTATTCTTTCGCTGTTAGTATGCACTGCATTGGGGGTCATTCGTTGGGTGTTTATCTTCTCGAAATCAACATTTTCCTGATCGATAATTGGCTGAAATTTCTGAAATTCTTCCCCATTTAGTCACCTTGTTGTCCAGGTAGAAGGCAGAGTGCACGCTGCGAGAATGTTGAAGCAAGCGGAGCAGGGCGTCGGACTGGCCTCCCGCATCCGTGGACAGAATGTAGTCATCGAAAGATGACTGAGAGGCCGCGTGTCGAACCTAGAAGTAGAAGTTCGGTTCGATTGGGACAGCAAGGGAGACAGACAGTAGGGAACGAACCGTGTCGCAGGTGAGTCGCACTCGCAGATTGAGCGAGCGCGCGAGCTTCAACATGCGACCGCTGATGGAACGAGCCTTGATGCCCTCGTCGATCGGGTGACCCTGAATGAGATGACTAGGTAACCCAATCCAGATATCATTTTCCAGTTCCGGGTTCAGTCTAAGAGTAGAAGTAGATTGAGACGACTAAAAGAACCTCAAAGTCGTAGAAGAAAGCGGCCGAGGGATCATCGTAGCCTTCCCTTCCCAGCTCGCTCATTCGCCTGAAACAAATCAATAGTTCATACCGTATCCAGTGACCGAAAAATCGATAATCTTTGAAGACTAAGGTGATCTACTCACCACTCTCTCACGGTTGTGTATGCCGTGAGAAGTTTCCGGCCGAATCGGTCGAAGATGAACCATCCTGCTCTGGCTCGATCGCTGCCCCTCACTCCTGCCATCTTCGGCATATCGATTCGACCGACCTGAAGTGAGTTTCACATCCCTTGCCATGTTCTCAGTCTCTTTCTTCAGAGACAAATAATTATTAGAGTAGGACTAACTGAGATTTTGGGGAAGTGCTCCGGGAACGGGAAGAGAAACTTCCTTTCTCCCGTCTTCGGGTGGAGAATGAAGATGGAGCTGTTCTTACTCTTCCAAATGACTTCATTCCGGGCAGCATTGTATGTGATGAGATATGCCATGAGACAGCTGAATAGGGCAACTCTCTCACTTTTGCGTTATCTCTCGCCGGTTAGACAGTTTGAATCCCCTCGAAATTCCCTTACTTCATCACGAAATCATACGACCTCCTTTCCAGAGAGGGCAGGTCGGATACGATGGTCTTGACTGCCTCAGTGATGGCCGGAGAGCGGAGGAGCAGCTCGAGGACGGGATAGGCCTCGCCTTCCTGTAATGAGGTAATCTAGACTCTCTCCATTCCGCACGATCTCTCGCCAGTCAGACAGAACGAGAGAACAGGTGGGATGGAGAGAGTCGTCGCAGGTTCATGTTTCTTGCTGTGTGGCTAATTTCCGAGAATGGAAAAGGGGGCGGAGCGTGCCCTCGCCCCCTCCCTCTTCCATCTCTCACTGTCTCTCTGATCCCCTCCCCATTCCCCCACTCGAATGCCAACTTACAGCAGCCTTGCTCGCTCGGTGTTCGGCCGTCTTAGCCCGAGCTTCCTGCTCTCTGTATCGATTCAGTTCACCATTGAGCAGCGAGCGCGTATCCGAGAGGAGGAGGTGCAGCCCGAGCGACTGCCACGCTGCTGAAACACACAAGCACCCGGTTTAGAAGTGTTCTTCCCCCCTCCATCCAATCCTCCCCTGACCTACCTTGGTGGAGGTGCACTCGCGATCTGGCAAAGTTCGTGAGGCTGATCAGGGCCTTGACCGTGTTCAGCCTCGTGGAAGGTCCCACCCCGACTTCCTCCATTCTCCTCAGGATTGAGTCGAGGGCAGCAGTGGAGCACGCTACGTCCAGAATGGTGACTGGCTCGCCCAGTCTGAAAAGATCTCTTCATTTTCCTCATTCTCTGGTGGGTTAGACGACCGTATCTCATCTATGGAGGTAGATCAATTTTGGTGTGGATTACGGTATCTTTCCAATATCGAAGGAATTACTGTATCTCACCGTCCTCTGCTCCTCATCATCATCGCCAGCACTTTGAGGAGGTATTGGAGGGGCTGCTGGGTCTTCCTCGTCCATCCTCCTTCCTCAGCCTCGACATCGACGTAGGGACAAAACAGGCGGAGGAGCTGGTGCTCTTGGAGGATCAGACGTCTGTTCCATCCGATCTGATCTCTCGCATCGCCGCTCCACTCGCCTCGGCTACCTGAAATCGATATTTCCTCCCCTCCCTCGAATATCTCTAACCCTCTCCATCCTCCCCGCTCTCTCGCTCTGTCTGACTGGCGAGAGAGAGGCAGGCCGAGGTCACGCCCCGCCCACTTTTCGTACTAGGTCAAATCAAGGCATGCCTATCCCTATCTTGTGTCTGATTGTGAATCAACGTCTCTTGACCTACCTGCATTCACAAATTCGATCGATGTGCCGTCCTCATTCGTCACGAAGAGGAGATCGAGATTACCCCGTCTGCAAGAATACAGTCAATGTTGTATTTTCCCATTATTTCCCCTCTGGAATTGCATGTTTTTCCACTTGGCAATTCAATCATTGCAGTGACTACCGTACCCCAGGAAGATGGCAGGGAGAGATGAGGGAGGCGGATGGGAGGAGAGGATGGCCTCGACGTCGATCTCACCGACGAAGGCAGAAGGCGAGGGTGCCACTCGAGGCTGGAAAGGAGGGGAAGTTTGAAAGGGTTCAGACTGTTCTTTCAGCTTCTGGTTGCAATGTTGTTCTCTAGTTATGGTATTTCGGAACCATAGTTTCTGATGTATCGATAGATACGGTATCTCTCCATATTGGCTATTTTCCAGACAATCATTTTACCTGGATCGGTGCAGGAAGAGGAAGCATCGGAGGGGGTGAGGCGTGGCGCAGAGGAGATCCGGCGCGAGCGACTGCAGCCACGTATGGCAAGAGAAAAGCCTGGATTACGGTAGGAATACGGTTAGTTTGGATTACGGTAGGAGTAGAGGTAGGATTACGGTAGGAATACGGTTAGTATGGATTACGGTATGATTACGGTAGGAATACGGTAGTTCGAACCGGCGGTATGCCCGTGATGACGATTCCCTTTTGCTGCATTTCGTCGAGCATCACTCGAACGTTGAGGTATTCGTGGCTGGTCTCAGGCGGGCACATCCGGGACAGGTCGATCGTCCGAGGTCGAATCGAAGGGCACGATTCGAGCAGACACAGACGGAGGAATGCCCGTACCTGCAAGAGGATTGCTCTCTCACTCTCTCCATTCCTCGTGATCTCTCGCTCTGTCTGACCGGCTAGAGAGTCCCTACTCTGCTGTCTACACACTGCACATGTTTACGACACTCTTCATTTTTCATGCTCTCTCGCTCGTCAGAGAAGACGAGAGAGCGTGCCAAATGAGGAGAGGAATCCCTAGATCAAGTACCTCCACGTGGGTCTTGTCGACGGTCGACAGGTCTGCGGGAGGGGCGGAGAGGATGGCGCGCAGCTCCTTGTCGAGTACGTGCTTCGCCAGCTTGGTCTTCTCCTTATTGCAGACGAGGCACATTCTCGCCGAGATGCCAACCACAATCGGGCGGGTGAGGAACTCTGCAATCACCATCCCATTCACATTGAGACATTCCCTTTCGGAGCCGAAGATTGGGGAGAAAGATCAAAGATTACCGGCCGGATCGATCGTGAGGGAGTGGTGGATGACTCGGCGGCCATGAGCGAGACCGAGGAGACGAGTGAGCTGCGTGCTCAGAACGGCAGGAGTCAGGTCGTCCACTTTCACTGCAATGGAATTACCTCACTATTCTGCTGTCATCTCTTCATTCTATAGACTAGAAAGGCCGCACTCTCTCATTTCGCAATGCTCTCTCGTCGGTTAGAGAAGCGAGAGAGCGTGGGAAAGTAAGAGAGACAGACAACTCCTCGGGCTCTGAAAGGCGCTAAAGATGACAGTAAACGTACTCTTCTTGCCACGAGGCGTCCGCGTGGGAGTGGCCTGGAAATATATCTGAATCCCGACGTTCCCTCGATAAGTGATCCCCAGTTTGGCTACAAGTTACCTGCGGTCGGTTTTCTTCGTCTGAAGACATCGCTGAGCTCTTAGACAATGTTGTCTGAAAATTGACGAGTTTTCCTCCTCGAATGCCCGAAAGCTTCCGAAAGGAGACTGGGATACGGTAGAGATACATGATGCAGATTAGACAAACTGCTTGGAGACGAGCAACGAGAACGGAGAGAAGAGAATTCAACATTTATCTGCAGCAATCAAGTGAATGGCAATAGATAGTGACAGATATAAATTGCATTTCCTTTTCTGACTACAAATTGGAGATCAATCTATTACAGAGAACGGAGTACGGTATACTGTAGTTACGGTAGGCTGGTATAACGGTATGCAGGGATTACGGTTGATAGAGATTACGGCAGGCAGGGATTACGGTAGGCTGGGAATACGGTATGCAGGCATTACGGTAGGCTCATCGTAGATTCAATCGATGGAAGGTATCTGCAATTAATAAATTTTTGTGCAGATGGTCATTGATCTTATTGTCGTCTCTTCATTTTGCGCACTCTCTCACGAGTCGGAGAGACGAGAGAGGGATCAGAATGCAGATACAAATTTCTTGACAAGCCGCACCTAGTGTTGATTACGGTAGGCTCATCGAAAATCATGCCTGCAATAAATAAATTAAAAAATAATATTTCGTTGATAATTTCTTCAGCATCTTATCTCTTCTGCATCTTATACACAATCTGCAGAGGTCGAGAGCTACATTTCATTTCTTTTTCTGACAGCATGTTCTATTGGAGATACACGGAACGGAGTACGGTATTCTATAGTTACGGTGGTGGTGGTAGGTCAAAGAGATCACGCCAATAATCATTTCTCATCTCGTTCTTTAACATTTCCATCATCAATCTTTCGTTTATTTCCATCTACAGTCCCCCTTGAGAGTACAACTGATGGCACTGACGAGCACACGAAGATGAGATGCAGTATCCCTTCGATTGTGGAAACATACCGTGATCCTCTCGATTTTTATTTACCTCCAATCGATGGATGAGAATGGGAACTCATTGATATCTAGTGATGACAGGAGAGATACAGTAACCTCTCGAAATTGAAGAAGTGCCGTAACCACCCCGATAGAGATCTACATCCAATCGATAGATGAGAATGGGAATTCGTTGATATCTAGTGATGACA
>LS561964.1:66698-77409 GCA_900490775.1 Pristionchus maxplancki
TATCTAGTGATGACAGGAGAGATACAGTAACCCCTCGAAATTGAAGAAGTGCCGTAACCACCCCGATAGAGATCTACATCAATCGATAGATGAGAATGGGAATTCGTTGATATCTAGTGATGACAGGAGAGATACAGTAACCCCTCGAAATTGAAGAAGTGCCGTAACCACCCCGATAGAGATCTACATCCAATCGATAGATGAGAATGGGAATTCGTTGATATCTAGTGATGACAGGAGAGATACAGTAACCCCTCGAAATTGAAGAAGTGCCGTAACCGCCCCGATAGAGATCTACATCTAATCGATAGATGAGAATGGGAATTCGTTGATATCTAGTGATGACAGGAGAGATACAGTAACCCCTCGAAATTGAAGAAGTGCCGTAACCGCCCCGATAGAGATCTACATCCAATCGATAGATGAGAATGGGAATTCGTTGATATCTAGTGATGACAGGAAGCATCTCCTCAATCCTTGTAATTTGCTCCAAAATCATAATTTTAATTCATCGCAGTAGTGCAGTCAGGTTGTCACGTTCAAGTCATGTTGTTGCGTGGTAGACTTATGCAGAAATGTAGGAAGGGAAAGAAGGTGAAATGGTGAAGAAAGATGACAAAAAATAAAATGATTTTAATAATAGTCTGATGATGATGAATACGAGGGCATTGAGAGTCATGGAGAGGTACATCAACAGGTGAAAACGGGGCAGATTCCTATCGACTCAGGTGATCTACCATCAAGAAAGATATCGTACAAGAAGACGGCTTCGTGAGTTGACGCTAAATCACGTAAGCAACAAATTCAACAGTCGAATGAGATCAATCGACTAAGAGCTACTGGCAGTTGAGATGATTCATCTAATATAATCCCCGGAACTTTCCTAGTTTGCAACCAAGCTCCGCCCCTTGGCTTCACGTCTTGCCTAAGAGGTACAGCCTATTGATGAGAGACCAAAACTAAGCCTAAGCCCCTTTGTCAAGGGGAGGAGCCGAGGGGGCGGGGCTTGGTTCCCAACTAGGAAAGTGCCAAATCCCCTCCCCACCCCTTGACTCTCCGACATTTTGAGAACGAAGTTCTCAATCCTCTCCAAAAGATGCTACCTCGTGCAGGCCCATGGGCTGATGTCAGGATACAAATGATATGATGTGATATGATATGATGATAACACAATGGATAATAAATGAATGTAGCAAAAGGAAAGAGAGGGAGTCGATAGAGGAAAACTAAGCCAATTCATGAGACGTATAGTAATAATTAACAAGAAGAAAGAGCATGAGCAGATCACTGATAGCGAAACGGCTTCGCCGAAGCCAATAAAGGAGAATCTGGAGTATGCAGATGACATAAGAGATGTCGAATAATTAAGAAGAAAGATCTTATCTAATCTCAAAAGGCAGTTCTCTGCCTTCTCTCAATTCACAGCTTAATAACAATGATTATTTACTACTGCAATGTGTACTGTGATTAGACTTGCACCTATATTTTTCACGTTTTATTTACTTTACATTACATAATAAGCAGAAAAAACCAAACAGCCAATATGGAACTTATAGCTTTATGTTTAACATTTACATTACATTACATATAAAGCAGAAAAAACAAAATAGCCAATAATATTATCGCATAAAATCTTCTCTTCCTCTGCTATTCTTCATTGCATACGGCGAACCGCATCTATACAATAAGATTAGAGAGGTCGATCAGTAGATCACTCACTTGATAAACACACTTCCTCGTGAATTCGTCTTCATAAAAATTTCTCAAGTACGAGGGGCTCAACCTGTAAAAACAAAATAATTAAAGTGATCTGATCAACTAGTTCTCATCTAATTATTAGCTAAGGAAGAATATAGCCCCCCCCCCCTTCATTCAGTTAATCATAATTTAAATGATTCTCCATGTTCTCCCTTTCTTTCTACTTCATTTTCTCTCATCGTTCGTGATCAATTTCCATGTATTCACTAATTAGAAAATAAAAATTTTGACAACACATACCAATTAAAATGAGAATCTCCTCTCCTTCCTTCTATAGATTTGTCCTCAAAGGACGTCAAACGACATCGTCGAACCTGAAACTTCTTCACAAAGCTTCTCGTTCTACTGTAATCAATTTTTACCACACGCCTCCACTTTCCCGGACTAGCTAGTACCTCCATTACCATTCGCTAACCGCGATGCCCACTCCAAGGAATCAGAACTCATTTCCCATTCTCCTGATTGTCCGGTAAAGTGCAGGAGTGTCATAATTACATCCCCGAGCCTTCCATTTATATTTTTTACAACCTGCACAAGTTATGCACTATTCATTCGTAATCGTTGTAGTATCAGAGTGACCTACTTTAATATCGATCTAGCGTCTCCCTTTTAACATCGAAACCTGACTAGTTACTAAATTCACACGAATTATCGTTATTAATCTACTTAAATACCCCTTGAATTGATAAAAAAGTGATAGATAACATATCTGATTTCGACGTCTCCGAAGGAGCGACAAGAGATCACAGAAGAAGAACAGAAACTATTCTTCCATCAGTCTCCGTCACACCGATGCTTGACGTGGCAGTCTGAGACGTCATCTGAGACGATTCGACGTTAGAAGCTGAAAAGGGGCACTTAAAAATGAAGAAAACACATCTGAACCACTCACCGGGTGCTTGCGAAGAAGTGTTGTTGAATTGCTGTGGCTGCTGAATCAGGCTGATGAAAAGTGCTGATTTGCTGCAAAAAAGTAGTAATCAGGGTTTTGTACAATAGTAAATAACCAACCGAATATAGGCTGTTGAGATTGCTGCAGATTGCTCACCTGGGAAACGAATGAAGGAGTGGATTGAGTACCTGATAAGCGAAAGACATAAATATAAATAACAAGATCGAACACACCGAAGGAAGGAGCAGACTGTTGTTGCATCTCCTGGTGGGGAGGCATAGTCTGTTGATTGGTCGATTGGGTTCCGAAAGAAGGAGCTTGCGCCCGAGTGCCTGAATATGAATAAGAACTATAATGCAAGGTAACGATTTCGTACATACCAAATGAAGGGGCAGATTGTTGTTGCATGTGCTGTTGAGGCTGCTGCACATTAGTCGACTGCGTTTCGGAAGAAGGAATGGCAGTGACAGAGTTCCTGCCAAAGAAATGATTAAAAGGAGAGAACAATAAAAATAAGCCGAGAACGATAAACAAAATACTCGGAACTTACCGAAAGAAGGCGCAGTCTGCTGCTGGGGAGGCATAGATTGTTGGAAAGAAGATTGAGTGCCTGAAAAATAGTTAAATACATATTACACCGCCATGGCCACCATAGAAGGAAGTCATGTGATAAAATCGTCAGAACCCCGGGAAAAAAATGTTTATGAAAAAATGTCGAAAATAGGCAAATTCTTCGAAATCCGGGTATCTTTTCAGCTGATAGGTAGTTATTCATGTTTGCCAAAGCCTCGAAAACCGGGTACGTTTCTGGGGTTTAGGTAGTTTTCCACGACATTTTCCTTCTCTGTCACCAGTGATCGAAAAGTCATGTAAATTTAAAACTTTCTTCCGGAAAAGGTGCCCGAATAGTGTCGAATAATAGAACTCAATAAGCTCTTTTCAATGATGTATCTCATTTGTTCTCCAAACTCGTCGTTTTCGATATCGGGCACCTATACACTTCAACATAAAGGCACTTTTTGACATTTTGCAGGCATAACTTTAAATCGACACTATTTACGAATGAATGAGTATCATCATTGAAATGAGCGCATTGAGTTCTATAAGTCGACACTATGAGCGAGGTGGTATTCGAAAATTTTCTCATGTCGGTTTGACATACTTATCGATCACTGTCTCTGTCGACGGCATGCTCGACGGTTTGAAGCTCAGCACATTCTCTCGCGCCGATTTATCGGTAAAAATACACCAAAACGTTGATTACAACACACCTTGCAATGGCTTGCGAGCGAATTGTGAGAGAACACATGGAACTCGACTTTAGGAATATCCGCTTCGGGAAATCTGAATAAAGTAATAATTATAATATTGGAATTTGTTAACATTGAATAATAAACAGTGAATATATTTTTTTAAAACTAGCTCTTCTTTCGAAAGTTGAGCATAAAGAAATCCGAGATATCCATCTTTCTTGAAAACTTCGAGCCTCCTGAAATGGAAAAAGCTCTAATCCACAATAGAAAAATCTTTTTAACTTAAAAAAATTAAATCTAAAACTTGACTTTTTACTTACTTGGAACAATAATCGAGATTTACACAGTAATAGAATCAGCACATTCTCTTTTACAAAAAACAACTAACCATTGCACACCATTATCATCGACATCATTCGCGGCTAGTCCCTGATCGTCGGGTATCGACAATATATTTATGAAACCCGCTCGAGAATTGGGAAAGACCGTCTGAGATTTATCTTCGTGCATTGATCGACTATTTAAAATAACTGACCTCAATCTTAAACGTAAGATGCATAGCAACATTAGAATTTTCTTCTCCCATCTTCGACTGCAAGTCCTAAACAAACAAATATATGATTAACTAATAATATTATTATTTGATTTTAACGGGCGTGATAGACTTCTGAGGGATCCGACGTATTTTGGTTCCAGTATGATGGCGGATGACTCAAGGAAAAAAATTAAGGATAAACCAACCTTGAGCGATATGAATTGCGAGTCCTTGAACAAACTGAATCGCACGTGCGCGTTATTGACATACACCACGTTTTCGAGTTGCTTACAATGGTCTATCTCTTCGTTTGCAGAGTGCAGCACCGCGTTCAGCTCCACAACCGGTTGACTGTAAAGAAACATGTAAATGGTGTGCGCACCCATCGATTTACGCCACAGCTCGCTCTTTAAAGAAATGCTCGCTGAACACAAGAGTAGAATGATATGTAGGGAAAATTGTGCATTCAATTGGAAATTAATTCACTCAGGAAGAAGAGAATATGTGGAACGAGCAGAGATTAGGTAGACAACGATGAGTTGCTTGAGTCAAGGCAAAAAGTGCCGAAGTTAACATCATAAGTCAATTTTTGGAAGTATAATTTTTTTAAACAAGTGTAACGAAACTGACTATTTGTCATTCATCGGAATTCCCTTCATAGAACATTCGAGATAATCGCCCGTTACAGATTTGGACAACTCAATTTCCCTGCAAATTCGGGTAATTAAGCCCACTGAAATTTTGGAAAGTCCACTTACCAACCGACATCGTTCAGACCAATTTTCCCGGAGAGAAGTATCGAGCCGCTGGCTACCTCCGAAACATCCGTATGGTTTATTGTTTTTTGTAGTGACCATTTTGCTCCTTCCATCCATAAACTGAAATTGTTAATAAATCCTCTCAATAACGCATGCTCCCTTACTCTGTCTAATGCGTAAGAGAGCATGCGAAAATGAGAGTCTGACCTTTGGAGCGAGTCCCGAGACCATTGAAGACGATCAAGGTGGAAGAGGGGCGGCTAGAAACCTGGAAAGACAGATCCTGCAGCCTCATGCCACCTGGTTTGAAAAAATGCAGGCACGTGCCGTTGGACACCACCCACGTATGCGGAGCACCCTCCTAACTAAATTATTAAATAATATCTAACGTGCACAACTTAGCTTTTATGATAATGCATTCGAGCATAAGTGAAAAATTACAACCTCATACCTCAAAATATTAGCAGGATCTGAGAACCTTTTCAATGGGATTCATTGGGAATCGGACAGATCGAGAAAACCTTTTATCTACCATTCACAGATTGGTAACGAGAACTTTCTGCTAAACACGAAATGAAAACAAAGATATGATCCAATACTATCACGAAGAAGTATTTGTCTGAACAAAAAACTGATGATAAAGAGTGAGATAATCAAGGAATCTATTAGGTTGTGGGCATCAATCACTCCTCAGATCTACTCCAGCTCATTCAGCCAATACTTCAGAGCAGGACGATAGACGGCTTCACCGCGCTCCCGAACCTGTAATCCCTTTAAATCAGAAATTCTGAAGGGATCAACGTAGCCATGCGACAAAAAAGTTGCAGTTTACCTGTTTTCCATGTCCCTTCGACAGAAAATGTTCGATGATAGCGGATACTGACAGTTTTGATCCGTGGCATATTCCGCAGGTAAGTTTCTGGAAGGAAGAACAAATATCATAATAAGTGAAAATGAATAATAAATGGTTATAATAAATGCCTCAATTACTTAAATTACAGCTGAAATCATTATTGGGAATCTATTGGTGATGGCATAGTTTGGAATTCGCGTTTAGGAACCCTATTTTTAGGTTCCTAAACGAAACTTTTCTCAAACTCCAAAGCATGTAAAATTTGACATCCTGTTAGAACTAACTTAGACTGTGATGGGATGATACAGAACCATCAGGTAGATACTGTGAAACGGTGTTATTTAGGAACCCTAAACGCGAGATCCACACCGTGACATCACCGTGATACTCTGTACGGTTTAACTATCGAAAAGCCAGTGAAAAAAATCCGTTCTGTGTAACATGCTACAATCCAGAAAAGTATGCAAAAATGTGGGGGAAAAGTGTGTAAGCTACGAGAAATAGAAAGTTGAACACTTAACTAGAGCGTAGTCAAACAGTTTTACTGACCAGACTGCGATGGTGACGTTTACGGATGAATTCCCGCCACTTCTCTTCACCACACTCATCGAATTTGGCTCGCATCAGCTTAGCTGCTTCGTCGATTGAAATCTCTGGGTAAAAATTAAAATAACTAATTAATTCTCATTTTACAATGATTAATTAATTAATTATAAATATATAATCAACTCTTTGAAAAACGGAATAAAACTTACTCTCATGCGAATGACGCGAGTGGCACAGCTGAAAGATATCGAACCGATCTGTAATAGGTGAAGAATATGAAATCCTGATGCATCGTTCTACACATTCGCTCACAATTAGAGTGTTGAAAACAAATGTTTTTCGAATTTCGAATAGTCGAAAACAACTTGCTTTCGAATAAATAAAAAAAAATTTCCCTAATAGAGCGGGGGGGGGGGGTACCGCTCATCAGAAGAGAGATTGCGAAGAATGAGTGAATCGACTAGTCGATTTCAATTTCGACTAGTCGAAAATACGTTGTTTTCGACTAGTCGAAATTGAATCGTCACGTATGATTCGACTAGTCGAAAATATATTGATTCGACTAGTCGTTTGTTTTCAACACTCTACTCACAATCGACAAGTGAAGAGCCGGGAGCCGCGACATGAATCGACTGTTGAAGTGGAACTCGAGGTTGCTGCAGTCCCTCATACTGCTCCAGTTCTCCCCTCAGCTTACTGAACACACGATACTACGATTTCCAAATGAAATGTGAACGCTATTCAAAAACTAACCGTTCACGATTTTCCGCAGCGACGAATTTATTCTTAATTAAATCGAGTTCATGGCTAAAAATATAAATCATTGAATGAATGACAGATAGTTGAGCAGTATATTGGGTTTTCCGGTTCCGTACCCCACCACTAGACTCTACCCTCCGGAAACTAGAAAAGTGTCGAAAATTTAATTTATCATAGAAAAGAATGAGACAAACCTAGTCTTCTGCATTTGGCTGTTGAGCAACGCGTTCGCGCACTCTATCTCTCTGGAAAAAATAAGAATGAAATTCTAGGGTATAACTTAAATATTCTTTGGATCAAATTGAGAACATATTTGCAACTAACCGTTTTTTTCTCTTATTTTCCATGTTTCTTTTTCTGAAGGTATCCAATTCTTTATTGAGTGCGACATTCGCGTGTTCAAGCTCACTACAAATACACTTTTCTAACTATGTAATCATATGGGAGAAAACAAACAAACGGATTACTCGAATTCCTTGGACTTCGAATCCTTCTCTCTTGTCGCATCATCTAATTGGTCCTTGAGAGAAACGATCTCTCGCGTTAGCTTACTGAACAAGAAATATATATAAAATATATCGAAAGTTAATTAAATCCGCTCTAACATTTAATGACCATAATAAACTAACCCGTTCCCTTTATCAGCAGTCTCAATCATTCCCCTCAATGTGACTATCTCAATCTTTGCTGCGTCGTTTTCGCGTGCAACTGCCCTAGAAAATTATTTTGACTTGCATATTTATATAAAAAATGAAGATTATAAAAAAACAGACATTTCTCTAATAGTCGATTCTTCCACTCGTTTTCTCGCTTCTTCTAATTGCGTTGTGAGGTTGGCAAGCCTAAGTAAACAACAGTTTGACATCAATCAAGAAACGACAATTGGTTTAAACCTCTTCTGCAGTTCATTCTCCAATTCCTTCTTCGAATCATCACGAATTCCTCGTTTCGAGTCTGAAATCAATCAAATATTCACTTATAAAAATATTTTTTTTTAAAAATTGTGTACAATTGCAGCGAATTACATCGTAACCCTCCGTTTTTTAAAAAAATATTTTGCTAAAATAATACCTAGAAGTCTCTCCGCAGATTGTTTGGCAGCTTCGGACTCTGCCGCAGCACGAACAGCGCGCTTTAATGAGAAGAAATATTTTCGAATAATTTAATACAATATAAATACAATTATAATTTCAGCTTTCATTTCTGAATGGTACCGAATAGTCGAATAAAGAATTGATTTAAATACACGGTACAGCTAACCTGGAACATGCGCTCCAACTTGATCACTTTCTCTTGCAATTCGGCCACTTCTCGAGTGGGAAGGGGAGGAGAAGGGATGGGCTAAATCAATTTATCGTTCACAATTTTGATCGGTTCGATAAATTGAAGTACAGGTTTTCTGTTTGTGACATGCGTTTCTACATACACGAAACTAACGATGGAAAATGGAAAAGAAAACCCCAACCTCCGCTTCTCTCCTCGCGCTCTTCTCTGCCGGTTGATCGCTCATCGATTCATCATCGCTAATCACGATCACTTCTCTCTGCAACATCAACTGTGTATTGCTACTTTTAATAATAATAATAATAATAATTAATTGCTAATATCTGTGATAAACAACCTTCGAACGTCGATTAGCCTTAGCCGCGTCTTTCATCCTGCATAAAAAAGTAAAACTATCATAAACGCAAATTTTTTGGCATACACCACGAATAAAACGTTCAGTTTCCCGACTGTCCGAGGTTATCAACCCAATGAACCGGCGAAATACTCGCAATGCGCGCTCTATACCTTTTCCAAAATGGTTTACCGCAACCAACAGATATAAAAACACCACAACAAAGTCAAAAAGGGGCGGAGCCTGCCGTTTTGTGCGAGTTTGTCGATAGGCACATGTATCGTGTGCCCGGAACGTTTTATTTCTATCTATGATACACACATGACAAATACATTCAATGTGAGGCATCGGAAAAGAAGAGGCAAGCAGCACTCAATTCATAGATCTAAATATTAGCAGGATCTGAGAACCTGAACACAGTTGGAGAGCGGACAGATCGATAACACGTTTTATCGCCAATTCACAGATTCGTAACGAGAACACGAAGTGAAAAAAAAAGATCCAATACTCTTACAAAGAGAAAGGCTCCTTCAGGAACTCCTTGTTAACCGACGTCTTGTCGAAAGAAACGTCGACCGACTAGAGGGTGTGAAGGAGATGAGAGGAGGCGACCACCTGACGATTGCATCATTAACTGGCTATAGAAGAAAACTGGGTCAGATATGGATGCATTCAGAGAGAATGGATGTACGGACGAAAGCGAAAGAAAAAATGGAGATTAGAATTTAGTTTAGAAACAGAAATGTAAGGGAGACCGTGAAGGAGTGTATATTTAAATATATTTAGTCATAGCTGGGCTTGAGGGATATTGATATCGGGTGGGTATGTAGCAAAATTGGTCTAAAAATAGCTCAAAAGTACAGTTTTTGAAAATTTTTCCGAATCGGGTGGGATGGATTCGCCTAAACCAGGTGGGTATTGCTGCTGCCAACAATGTTGCCCATGTATGTGGCCAAAGTCGACATCAGATATTGTTATAGATAAGAGACTTCATGGGGAGATGAGGTTGAACGGACTTGGGTCGTTTGTAAGTTTCGCAATAATGCAACATTATCTCATACAACTCACCGAAATAGGACAGTGGTGGGTGTGGAGAGATGCATTGCCTCCGGAACTAACACTTCCACAGCTGCAATCGTTACACAATATCTTATTTTTAATCTTATTAAAGTACCGCAAAAATTTTACAAGACTAAAAATAAACAAGAAAGTATCTATGATGAGATCACCTCTATATGTCCTTATCGACACCATCTAGCATCGTGTGTTGAAGACGAAATTCTTCATCTTCCTTCGTCTGAATTGAATTGAAAGATACATTTGTGCAGTCACAAACAAGGCAATGCAACTCACACTCACGGTGTAGAATCACCCAATCTTGCCATTCTTCGTTCCCATACACACCATTTCCACTTTCGGGAACTCAATCGATCTGCATTCAATCGATATTACATGGTAATAGAGGAATGGATGGATAGCACCTCCATGTACTCAACTGAAATGATCGACTACAGTAGTCGCAGTGACTTCTGCCCCCATCACACTGGTGGGCTTGAAAAGGTGCCATTTTTGATTTGCGTGTGCCCGGAATCGAATTTGCGGCTGCCCACCCATAGGGGTAAAAAATTTTTTGCTCGCTTCGCTCGCTACAGTTTCCACGTACCCCATTTACTACGCGACTACCCTTAAACATCACTTATTCTTAAATTAAGACGATTTAATAAAGCATCTACTAATTG
>LS561965.1:45422-57931 GCA_900490775.1 Pristionchus maxplancki
AGATGCTTGGAGTTACGCTAAGGGATCGTTGGAGGAACGAGCGCGTGCGGGAGATTACGAAACTGCGAGACTGGAACCGGGAAACGCTGAGACGGAAAGCAAGCTGGGCCCTCAAGGTCAGGAGTATGCAACTGGAGCAATGGAGCCGCGCCACTACTGTCTGGACCCCATACAACAGGAATCGTCTGCCCGGCAAACCGAGGGCCCGTTGGAGGGATGACTAGTCCCGAGCCATTGGCAACAACTGGTGGAATGCAACTAATGAAGAATTCCGCCCCATCCTCATCTGAGCAACTACTGCCTGATATGATAAATTGATTGATTGATTGATTGATTGATTGATTGATTCCGGAAGAAAATTTTCAATTGACATGACTTTTCGACCACTGTCTCCAATCTTCTTCAAATCCTCAGAACTTTTTGTTCTAACTCAGTTCAACCGAATGAAGCATACAATTTAACTTGGGAACTCTAAATTCCGGAGCTTTTCGATTTTAAAATCCCAAAAAATTTGCCAAAAATCGAAGTTGCGCTCGTTGGGCGAATCGCGAGACAACTAGTAACACGTTCGATCTGGCTTAATTTTCGTATACATAGAGTGGTAAAAATGCATTGCGAATCGATTGAAAAAGTTTAATTTGTACTCGCCGTCCAAAAAATTCTCAAGGCGTGTAAAACAAAACTTTGGGCCCGAATATTTTTTCAACGCAAAAAATTGGACTTTCACTTCCAACACAAAAAATGTTTGTTTCTTCGAGATCTGCAAGAAAATATATAATTTGTAGGGGTTTCGAGCGCCCTCCCGAAATTGCATTTACCTCCTGGCATGGTGGAGTGTGCCAGAGGGTATTGGGGTTAGTGATGACATAGCAAAACTACCCCTGGGTCCATTTTTCAGCATAGGGTAAAAAAATCGTTGTGCGGCCCCTGAAGAAAGTTTCTCAATTACCTCAGATAGTCTCTGATATGTTCTAGTCAGCCAGCAGTCATATGGCGGCAGAGCTTCTGTCTGGTGGGGGCACGGCCACATTCGACGCGTTTTCTGGAGGTTCTACGTCCATGGTTGAGACTGAAGATACTGTATCTTTGAAAAAGCTCGCTAAGAGAGATTCTTCGACACGAGAAAAGGTACGGGAGTTTCTTCGGACGTGTCCTTCTATGGTTAAACTAATTATCTTCAGGCTCTTCGAGAGCTCTTAGATAGGTGTACTGAAGGAAATGTGGATTCGGTTGCATCCACTTTCACTAACTTCTCAGCTCTATTCGATAAGATGATTTTTGTTAGTGACTATTTTTTTTGGAATTTATATAGTGCGACCATGATATATTAATGAATGTCAGGACTGCTCCCCTACGGTTCGACAGCTGGCTATGAAACTGGTTTCGAAACAAGTGAGCCTATTGAAGAAGAAAGCTGAGAAAGATCTTTTCAATGTGAGGCTTATATGAGGCCGTTTACGAGAGAGTCGAGCAGATTCGCCTGGGTCCGGCACAGTCCAAAAAGGTTGATTCCTTGAAACTCTGTTATTTGGGATTCTCGAGGGTGCTGATAACGATGGACGTACTCATTTTCCATATTTACCTCCCGTTTGCTCCAGATGACGTCACGTCTAAAAAGGGTTTTGTGAGTTTCTCCATCTGCGAAGTCGCTAAAATTAAGAGAAAATGTTTCGAGAACTCAAAAACCAGGGGTTTCAGAAAATCGACCATTTTTGCCTGTGCCAACCCTTGCTCGACTCTCTCGTGAACGGCCTCATATCACTACTTATAAGAGACCTTCTCGTAAAAAGTTACCATCGTCTGGACATCCTCCAGGACTTTCGATTCAGATCTCCATACTATTTCTCTGGAGAGGTGTTGGGCCCGTGTTTACAATACAATTGTTAGACTCAATTTTATTTTTGCATTATGTTTCATAGCTCACGCATGCAAAATTTCATTAGGAAAGTTTGATCAAATTCGATTCCTAAGTCAAATATTTTTTTACAAAAAATTTTTTTTTCATAAATTTTTTCACACTTTTTGGAAAGATCGTAGGCTCCCTCATACTACAAATTGTACCCACTGTGTACCTATAAGACATATTCAAATTTGAGCCGAATCCGTTTTACTCCTAGCAGGAAAAATATTTTTTGAACCCTTCCCAGTTCCCACTGCCACTGTCGAAAAATCAAAAGTCCAGTTTTCAGCTCAATTTCGCTTCAGATGGGAGCCCCCACACCTAAAAGTGTTAACTCCAAGATCCTGGACCGATTCCAGCTGTTTGAAATTTTTTATGAATTTTTTTGTCGGGCGATGTCCATGACCGGGCGATGTTCATGGAAATTTGTATCTATGTTTATAAATCTGTGACCGTTGCGAACAAAGCCTTCTAAAAAAAAAAATTACGGTAACTAATTTTTCGATATTTAATTAATATATGATGGGCTAAACGTACAAATTCCATACAGTCCCGTGCAAAAGTTTAGCAACAAATTTCAAATCGTCATAACTTTCTTGAAATTGAGATACAGACCCACGGTTTGGAGTGATCGGAGGCCAAACCATTGGGTAATAACCCCATGTGGTGTGTGAGTGTGCTCCCTCACAGACTCATTCGTGGCGTAAGTTTTGCTGAGGGGTGGTCGGAAATATTTTATTGAAACTCAGGGGAATCTTTCCATGAGTTCTCACTTCCTGTGGTGGGAGCACATCCATTGATGAGTACAATGCACCAAGAATCCCGTTGAACGCATTTCGCAATAAGCTGGGATATCGATTTTCCCAGACCCCTGAAAAATCTTTAAAGTGCCATAACTTCGTTGTCAGTTGAGCAGGAGGTCCCAAATTTGGCATGCAGCATCAGTATGTGTTGGACTACCATCCTGTAAAGTTTGAATCAAATCGGGCACTTGGCGCGAAAATTCGAAAAATTTCGTAAACCGATTTTCAGTGACTGAAAAAAATACTTTTTGCGTCAAGCGAAAAATCTGATTTCGTGCAGTAAAGCGTAGACTATGTTAGTGAATAGGCTTGCAAAATTGCAAAGTGAGTGCTTCGTTTTAACGCATTTTATGATGAATCAATCGAGGTGGAAAAATCGAGAAAATTCTGACTTGAATAAATCGAAATAGTCAAAAATCGATAAATGCCTTCCGAATCTGTTGCAAATTGCTCCGAAATGACACTAGGCAATCATTCAAAGAGAATTAACATGTTTTGGAGCCAATGACTCACTGTTCTCAAATCGGCAATTCGACCCGATCCACATTTTCTCGATTTTTTCTCTTCGATCATTTCATCATAAATTGCGTTAAAACGAAGCACTCACTTTGCAATTTCGTATTCACTAACCTAGTCTACGCTTTACTGCACGAAATCAGATTTTTTGCTTGACGCAAAAGGCAATTTTTGAGTCACTGAAAATCGGCTTCCGAATTTTTTCGAAATTTCGCGCCAAGTGCCCGATTTGATTCATGGTGCATTCTACTCATCCATGCATGGGCTCCCACCACAGGAAGTGAGAACTCATGGAAAGATTCCCCTGAGTTTCAATAAAATATTTCCGACCACCCCTCAGCAAAACTTACGCGACGAATGAGTCTGTGAGGGAGCACACTCACACACCACATGGGGTTATTACCCAATGGTTTGGCCTCCGATCACTCCAAACCGTGGGTCTGTATCTCAATTTCAAGAAAGTTATGACGATTTGAAATTTGTTGCTAAACTTTTGCACGGGACTGTATGGAATTTGTACGTTTAGCCCATCATATATTAATTAATTATCGAAAAATTAGTTACCGTAATCCACTCATTTTTCATTTTTCTATTGAGTTGAAAAGCGCTATTATTCGTTTAAATTAGTTTATTGCAACGTTTCATTTATTAAGGAAGAGAGCGATATCATTGGATACGCATAAAGCTACATGTTAATGGTGCTCATTTATTTTTATTTCATTTCAGTTTGCGATAGATTTGTAACGAACATGACCCAAAGATGTGCTCCACTTGAACTCAAAACGACGCATTTTGCATCGCTATTATTTATTGTTTTTCTCGTACATTGACAATTTTTTTGAAATTCCAAATTGAAAACTCGGAAGGGGGTAGGATGAGCTTCCATTTGCACATAAACTTGCGAATTGTTTTGCTCATCGGCAAACATCGTTGCAGTCCCTAGTCGTGGACGGATTTTTTTTCACTAAATCTATTCCCAACGTGACGTCATCCAACGGAGGTTCATTATGGAAAATGGGAACTTTCCTAGTTGGCAACCAAGCCCCGCCCCCTCGGCTTCACCCCTTGCCAAAGGGGTGCATCCTATTGATGAGAGGCCAAGACTAAGCCCAAGGCTAAGCATCAAAAGCATCTTAAATAAAAGGATCTGTACAATTATGAAAATTTCACTCCAAAATTCCGCCCTTTAACAAGGGGAGGAGCCAAGGAGGCGGGGCTTGGTTACCAACTAGGAAAGTGCGGGAAAATGAGTATTCCCATCGTCATCAGCACTCGAGAACCCCAAAACTCAGAGTTTCAGAAGATTGACATCTTTTAGCTGTGCCAGACCCAGTCGGATCTGCTCGACTCTCACGCAAACGGCCTCATATATTCTTTAGGTACTTAGCCAAATACGGTATGAATTCAGAGAATTCAGAGATATCTGTTCAGGAGGATGAATTTTTTTAATGAATTAAATGACAAGGTAGTGGATTTCACACTCTCAAATGGCTTTCACCTTGTGATAATTTCAGTGATCTAGAGATGCAACAGGCGTTTTTTATTTTCTTTTTTTCTTTTTCGATTTTTTTCTATATTTTTTTTCGTTTTTTTCGACGGATTTTTTCGTAGGAAGCGCACTCATTACGTACTCCAACTGTGCAAAAAAATCACCCTAAAGCTTGATTAAATGTATTTATATTTTTCCGAATGAATAGTATTGAACGGCGCGGCGCGATGTTATTCACGAGCTACTAATGAGATATGATCAATAATGTGTGGGACAATACTTTTGGGCCACAGCCGATAAAACGAGTGCGATGGAAAATGACTCGTCGAGTGAGAGCGCTCGAGCGAACAACACTTTTAGGGAAGCTTAGTTAACTCAGTTGTGCGTCAACAAGTTAAAATTCTGCTCGTTTCGGTTAATTTCAAAATTCATTTCCCTCACTATCTCACAGAGATTCGCATTCTTCTCAGGCTCTCTCGCCGTTATTTTTGAGGAGCCCCCCAGTGGCCCCCCACAAGTTAAAATGAGGTTGACATGTGAGCGCCTAAAATTGTCTTGATTTCAACGCCGAGTTCCTGATTTCGCAATGTTATAAGGGGCGCGCTCAGTCCTGGTAATTGTATTGTGTTGCAGATGTTACCGTGGATTATATACGCAACTTGTGATTCATTTACTCCTTGTTCTACCGAGGCTACCAGTTTCCTCAACTGTGTGTTCTCCAATGACAAATTGGAGGAAATATTGAATAAACTGAGCAAGAAGATAATAAAAATATTGGAGGAGATACTTGTGAGCGGAAATTCGAACCTTCTTATTCCTTCCAGGTGAGAATGGTATCAACTATATGAGACAATGAGTGAACTCAGATTAATGAAAAACGATGAAGAAGATTCACTACAGGAGAGATATAGTAGATTGAGTGAACAGAGTTACGGTGTATTAGTTAATATTATAAAAGGAGAGAAGAGAGAAGAGGCTGAGAAAATCCTTCTACATAAATTAACCAATATGAAAAAGAATGAGGTGGGATGAAATATTGGGATTTTCCATAATTTCCCCGGGCAAATTTTTGATTATTTAGTGAGATCGATAGAAGTTATTTAAAAAAAAAAACTATTGCAGTTGTTGATGCTACTGCCGAAGTATTTTATCATATACTAAAAATCAGAAATTATGTCATAATATTCATCCAATAAGCGAGCAAACTAGTGTTGTTAATTTGAATTATATCACGCCTGCCACGAGAGATTCGAGTTAAAATGGCATTTCTTGGGAATTGAGCGAAAATCGTGAAATCTGTTTTTATCAGTTTTGGTCACCTCTAGGCATGTCCTAGCAGCCCAGGGATCAAATAACCCTTCAAAAAATACATAAGCAACCCACATTTCGGCCAAAAATTGGAAAAGCAACCCACCGAGGGTTGCTTTTCCGACGAAGGCAACCCACATTTTGGCATTTTCGTGCTTTTCCGCCGAAAGCAACCCACATTTTTGGCATTTTCCTAACATGAGCATTTGAACCCTGTAGCATCCCCCAAACTCTTATTGTGCTGATATCATTTTGGGGCTCCCTAAGCCGGGTCGGATACCTGGATCCCCATTTTTATGCGCGTTTTTCTCGGTTCTGGTGCACGTTTGAGGAAAATGTTCCCTTGACTGACCCCAGCTCTTTTTTTCGGGCTCTACAAACTAGAAGTCACGAAAATACTTCCGAACAGAGCTACACTCAAGCAAGCATTACTCAAAAACGAATAGAAAATACCTACTAATTCTTAATATTAGCCAGATTATAGATCTCTTCGAGTTCTTTCGAATGAGTTACTTGCGCCCACCATGAATTAATCCTGGCGTATGATTCGTACCCATACGTGTCCAAGCCGCAGGCGACCCCATGAACCCGGGTTCATGGTCATAGGTCAAAATATTTTTTGGTCGATCGATAATTGGTACCGTACCCAATCACACCCACAGTAACCAAAAATACCATATTTGGCTACCGTACCCCCAGATATCGCAAACTGACTTTTTTTCAAAATGCATTTTAAAAATTCGTTCCTTGGTCGAATGTGTACTACAGTAACCCACGATCTTACCGTAACCTAAATTACCGTAATCCGGTTATCGAGAACTGATTTTATTTTAAAAATACGTTTCAAAAATTCGTTCCTTGGTGATTCATGGACAACTCGCCGAGAAATTTTTTTAAAAAATATTTTCGACTTAAAAACATGGCCTAGTGGCTAACGCGTTAGCCTACCAATACGAAGGTCGGGGGTTCTGCGTCAAACCTTTTTGCCAAGCTTCCCTGAGTTCAGGGAAGGTGCGTGGGAGGTACCGTACACATATACCGTAATTTTTTTGAGTTGGGTAAACTTTTTTTCGTTGGGACACATTTATGATATTTGGTGCAAACATCATTTTTTGAGCATAATGACCATTTTGGGAGTTCGCTGGGTGGTTCCCTCGATCACATTCGTGATTTTCGAGTACAATCTCTCCGGGAACCGGGTAAAAAACGTGAAAACTGAAATTACATTGTATAAATTCCATTGTAATATCAAGCTGTTTTGGTAAGAATCAAGCAAGGGCCGGCACAGTCAAAATGACTCGAATCTGGGAAAGTGTGGCCTTTGGTGTTCTCGAGGGTGCTAATGACGATGGCCATATTCATTTTTCGTTCTGAGCCCACATTAGCTCCAGATGGCTTCACGTCAACTTCGATTTTTTGCCCTTTCCCAGTCCTCAATAGCTGTAAAATTAAGCCAATAAGGGCGCAGGTACAGAATTTGATGCCGAGTTTGCCTGTCCGTTTCATTTTCCATTTTTCAAAAATACTATACTTTAAAAAACCGATATTTGTTCTCTTTTCTAGTCGGGCTCAGAAACTTACACAGATCGATGCGCCGTGACAAGACTAATCTGAATCTATTTTTCTCATCACAATAGACCTCGCCGTTTCTGAATGAGACAGCAAAACTGACGTGAAATCGCTGCTGAACGACGACACGCTTCCGTGATCTACCCCTCTTTCCTTTGATCGAGTGACTACCCTTGTCTTCCCATTACGAGAGAGTGTGCGAGATGGAGAGTGTGCAGTGTGTCACGTCAGTTTTTGCTGTCTCATTCAAAAACGGCGGAGTCTATTGTGATGAGAAAAATACATTCAGATTAGTCTCGTCACGGTGCATCGATCTGTGTAAGTTTCTGAGCCCGACTAGAAAAGAGAACAAATATCGGTTTTTTAAAGTATAGTATTTTTGAAAATTATGGAAAATGAAACGGACAGGCAAACTCGGCATCAAACTCTATACCTGTGACCTTATTGGCTTAATTTTACAGCAATTGAGGACTAAGAAAAGGTAATAAGTCAATTTTGACGTCTGGACCATCTGGAGGTAACGAGGGCTCAGAACGGAAAATGAATATGGCCATCGTCACACACCCTCGAGAACCACAAAGGCCACACTTTCCCAGATTCGACTTATTTTGGCTGTGCCGGCCCTTGCTCGATTCTTACCAAAACAGCTTCATATTACAAATGGAATTTCAGTTTTCACGTTTTTTACCCGGTTCCCGGAGAGATTGTACTCGACAATCACGAATGTGACCGAGGGAACCACCCAGCGAACTCCCAAAATGGTCATTATGATCAAAAAATGATGTTTGCACCAAATATCATAAATGTGTCCCAACGAAAAAAAGTTGACCCAACTCAAAAAATTACGGTATATGAGTACGGTACCTCCCACGCACCTTTCCTGAACTCAGGGAAGCTTGGCAAAAAGGTTTGACGCAGGCCGGATTCGAACCCCCGACCTTCGTATTGGTAGGATAACGCGTTAGCCACTAGGCCATGTTTTTAAGTCGAAAATATTTTTTTTTAAATTTCTCGGCGAGTTGTCCATGAATCACCAAGGAACGAATTTTTGAAACGCATTTTAAAAATAAAGTCAGTTCTCGATAACCGGATTACGGTAATTTAGGTTACGGTAAGATCGTGGGTTACTGTAGTACACATTCGACCAAGGAACGAATTTTTAAAATGCATTATGAAAAAAAGTCAGTTTGCGATATTTGGGGGTACGGTAGCCAAATACGGTATTTTTGGTTACTGTAGGTGTGATTGGGTACGGTACCAATAATTGATCGAACAAAAAAAATTTTCGACCCAAGACCATGACCCGGGGTTCATGGTTGCGCACCCTTGTCAAAAAAGTTAGTTCGTGATAATTGGGGTACGGTAGCCAAATACGGTAATTTTGGTTACTGTAGATGTGATTGGGTACGGTACCAATAATTGATCGACCAACAAAATTTTGACAAAATACCATGACCCGGGATTCATGGTTGCGCACCCTTGTCAGGGTCGCCTCCAGTGCTGGACATGTATGTTCGTACCCCACAGCGTGCCATTGAACACGAGCGCCTTTGTTCGCCGCGGCGGACGTATTCTAATGAGGGAGAGGGAGAGAGCGATTCATTCGACGCCGTTTGAGGGGTTTTGCGGTGAAAAAATCGCTGGTTTGGGGGTGAAATAGTGGTCGTGCAGGAAAACCAGGGTGAAATTTGAAAATCGGCTCCCATAGGACTCTCGGCAAATGTGTTAGCTATCGAATCATGTAATTCACATGCTTCAAGCTATCACTTCGGGTGAGTTTTTTCCGGATTTCCATGAAAAATTCCGTTTTTCGGCCATTTTCGGTGGTTTATCGCAAATATCAAGCGACAAAAATGATAATTTGAAAATCGGCTCCCATAGGACTCTCGGCAAATGTGTTAGCTATCGAATCATGTAATTCACATGCTTCAAGCGAAAATTTCCGGTGAGTTATTTCAGGATTTCCACGAAAAACAGCGGTTTTGAGCAATTTCAATGAAGTACATTTGTGTTTCAACGAAAACAGAAATACCGAGAGCGCATTTTCTGAACAATTTGAGGGATCCTACTAATTTTGACTTATGTTTCGCATGAACTATGAGAAATTGTCCTCATTTCATCCTCATTTCTCACCACCGACCGGGCTGTAAAGCGAGTACAGGACAAGAAGACGGGAAAAGATTAGTGAGAGAGGGAAGAGAAATAGCCGTCCGCCACGCAAATGAGGTTTTCGATGATCAATGGCACGCTGTGTACCCGCTGAGAGTTTTTGAACATTTTAAGTCATTTTATTTCTCACTTCTCTCTCATTTCTCCCCATGCGCTGCGATTTTCGCGGTGTAGAATGGAATAAAATGACTTAAAATGTTCAAAAACTTTCAGCGGGTACGAATCATACGCTAGGATTAATTCATGGTGGGTGCAAGTAACTCATTCGAAAGAGCTTGAAGAGATCTATAATCTGGCTAAAAATTAGTAGGTATTTTCAATTCGTTTTTGAGTTATGCTTGCTTGAGTGTAGCTCTGTTCGGAAGCATTTTCGTGGCTTCTAGTTTGTATAGATCGAAAGAGCTGGGGTCACCCGAGGGAACATTTTCCGCAAACGTGCACCAGAACCGAGAAAAACGCGCATAAAGTTGGGGATCCAGGTATCCGACCCGGCGTAGGGAGCCCCAAAATGATATCAGCACAATGACAGTTTGGGGGCTGCTAGGACATGCCTAGAGGTGTCTAACCCCCGAGTATGAGCCTCCTGAGAACATTTTGAGCTACTGTGCCACCCCCTTCGACGTTCTTGGGCGGACCGCGTTTTAAGTAGATATGGAGCCGTATGCGAGAGAGTCGAGCAGATCCGCCTGGGTCTGGCAGCCCAAAAATGTCGAATCTCTGAAACTCCGGGTGTTGGGGTTCTCGATGGTGCTGGTGACGATGGGCACTCATATTTCATATTGAGCCTCCGTTGCCTCCAGATGACGTCACGTCGAAAACGGTTTTTTGTGGAATTTGTCCGTCCACGAGGTCGCCAAAATTGAGCAAAAATGTTTCCCGGGACAGAATTTAACGCTGATCACGCCTGTCTACTTCATTTTTCATAAAATATTTTAATAATTTTGTAAAATCAAACTTTTCGTAGATATGAAAGTATGTTTATTCATGTACATAGATTTTCATATTTTCTTGTCCCCCCTCTTACGACCGTTTCTCTCCCCCCTGAGAGCCATTAACTGAATACTTTTTTTTACCCGTGTCTAGTTGTTAATGTATGCATATATATGAGGCCGTTTGTCTAAGAAACGAGCAGTTCCAACGGGGTCTGGCACAGCTCAAAAATGCCGATTCTCTGAAAATCCGGGTTTTGGGGTTCTCGAGGGTGCTGATGACGATGGCCATGCTCATTTTCCATATTGAGCCTCCGTTGGCACCAGATGGCGTCACGTCGAAAACAGTTTTTGGCGATTTTCTCCGTCCCCAATGTCACTAAAATTAAGCGAAAATGTTTACCGGGGCAGAATTTGATACTGATCACGCCTGTCTATTTCATTTTTCAAGAAAATTATTAATTATTTTGTAAAATAAATCTTTTCTCAGAGTCAAGTGAGAGCTTAGCAACATACCTATATCGGATCGGAATGAGGAGACGGTTCTAAATCTATATTTTCATCCTATTGCATCATGGGATCTCCGAGAAAATCAACTTATAGTGTAACTGCCTTGTAAGTAAATCTGGCGATCGTTTCCTTGATTATCGGCTTCCTTTGATCTACCCGAGTCTCCACTTGTTTACCTCTTCCCTTCCCTGTCTGCCTGTCTGCACTCTCTCGTTTCCCTATGCTCTCTCCCCTCCCTCGAGATGGAGACTCGGGTAGATCGAAGGAAGCCGATAATCAAGGAAACGATGGCCAGATTTACTTACAAGGCAGTTACACTATAAGTTGATTTTCTCGGAGATCCCATGATGCAATAGGATGAAAATATAGATTTAGAACCGTCTCCTCATTCCGATCCGATATAGCACGCATGTCACGTAAGGATCGAATAAACCCGTGCACATTGAAATCCTTGATATTGAGTTTAAGTCATTTTTAGATAGCCATTAGGGTCCCTGACAATATAGCGTCGAGCTTTGTTCAAATTTGTCCCTCTCAACGACATGAGACGACGTCAAACTTTCAGAAGGCCAAAAATGGCCATTTTCGAAAAGCTGTAGCATCTCTCGGAGAGACTGTGGAGCTTTGTCGTCAACTGATGAAATGTGCCAAATTTCCTGGAGAATTCGCCTGACTCATTGGCCCATTGATATTTTGATTAGCATTTTTGTAAATTAATTAATTAAATTATTATTTACCACAATTTCGGGCCAAAGGATTTTATTTGCTGATGGTCTAGAGCTCGTCCAGACCATTCGAATGGTATGCTGAACACCCCAATTATTTCTCCGGGGAACATTTGAAAAGTGCATTTGAATGTTTTGTTCTGCACTACGCGAACTCCTCGGATCACACACTTCTCACATTCACTGTCTCTAGTATACGCTCCAACCACCTCCCTCCAGTTGCCTCAATGGCTCAGGTAGAGCATCTGCCTATCAATCCTTTGTTTTTTGGAAAAGCAAAGTTCAAAAATTCTGTCATGAAATTATTTTTTGCCGACTTTTAAGAGGTAAATAAACATTCCAAAAATGAAAATAATGTTTTTAAAATGTTGCAAAAGAAATTGCGCCAGGGAGGAATTGAACTTCATTTTCAAAAACAAAAGATTGATAGGCTGATGCTCTACCGACTGAGCCATTGAGGCAACTGGAGGGAGGTGGTTGGAGCGTTTACTAGAGACAGTGAATGTGAGAAGTGTGTGATCCAAGGAGTTCGCGTAGTGCAGAACAAAACATTCAAATGCACTTTTCAAATGTTCCCCGGAGAAGTAATTG
>LS562015.1:32996-43784 GCA_900490775.1 Pristionchus maxplancki
TGACGTAATATGTAAAAGATATCGAAGAATTCGAAAAAAAATACCTCATCACTGTACGAGGTACCAGACCATGTGCTTTTTTCGAAAAACTAGCACGCAATCGTCGACGCAGGTTCGATTCCGCCTCCCTACATCAATCTTTTGCCAGCCTTTTTCATGCTCCAAATGATGATTTTTCGCCATGAAATTATTTCTCATAAGTTTGCACGGTGTTTTGACAATACTTAGTCCACTTTTCACGTAAGTTTGTGATCAAACCTAATCCAGTCATAGTCGAGCTTTTTCACATAAGGGTCCCCCCTTATGTGAAAAGTGACAGTGCGCAACCAAAGGGGGGACCCTTATGTGAAAAACGAGGATGGGGTCATGTCAAAATTTTCTTAAGAAATGTGCTCCATACAATGTCGGGCCGATGTGAAAACCGATGTGAAGTGACTCCATTTCGAAAAATCATCATTTGGAGCATGAAAAGGGCTGGCAAAAGATTGATGTAGGGAGGCGGAATCGAACCTGCGTCGATGATTGCGTGCTAGTTTTTCGAAAAAAGCACATGGTCTGGTACCTCGTACAGTGATGAGGTATTTTTTTCCGAATTCTTCGATATCTTTTACATACTACGTCAACTTTTTAGGACCTGGAATCCATTGGAACATGACGAAAAAAATTATCGAAAAAGTTGAATGGACAATTTTTCGACATTTTCTTGATTTTCGGCACTTTTCTAGTTCCGCACTGGGCCCCGCCCCCTTGGCCCATCCCCTTTCCCATCGGACTCCTCCCCTAATAGAAGGGGGCGGGACCTTAGACAAAAAAATGTCTTTAGGATTTCTTGAGTTAGTTTGCTTAGGCTTAGGCTTAGTCTCAGCCCAAGAATCCGCCAACTCTTCAAGGGGAGGAGTCGAGGCGGCGGGACCCAGTGCGGAACTAGAAAAGTCCCGATTTTCTCGAAAAGTTGAAGTGCGAAACCTTTGAAAATTTAACCCTAGGCATAACTTTTGATGGTCTATCGAATGCTGTATTGCATGGGGGTGTAAAATGACGATGAAAATTTTCGATCCCAAAGATCAAAGATCAACTTTTGGGCTCAAATTTTTGGCTGAAGTGTATCCCACCCCTAGGGAGTCTAACCACCAAGTTTGAACCTCCGGAGACCATTTTGAGCTGGTGTGCCACTTGCTCTCCAGATTTCGACATTCTTAGGCGGACCGCGTTTTAACGCAAATATCAAACCTGTAGTACATTATGCCGAGGCGTATTTTCATCGTTGAGAAGGGAATTATCCATGGTGTCTGGAAAGGAATCGACTGCACCTCAGCGAGTAGATACGTTCAAGTGAACGACGTGGAAGATGAAATAAAATTCGAATAAAAATATGCTAATTGAGTTTCTATACAAATTTTTAGAGGAGAAGCGAGATTTGCATCGTATCAGTGTTACCGAAAAATATTCACTGCGTTGCATAATCCGAGCTACGAGAACATGCAATAACGAAGTCAATCGATCGATATTTATGAAAATGAAAAGCTTGTTTCAAAACTGATTTCTCCCGCCCTGGGAAAGGGTGCACACTGCTGGCATAATATTCGCACGTGGCTATGTGCACTATGGTGTACACCACACTCTCCTCCTTTTACACACTCTCTCGTCAATTTAGAAGATGGCTCGCAAACTGCGTAAAGTTGGAACTTTGCCAAAAAAACAAATTTGTTTTGAATTTTAAGTAGGGAGGACCATGCAAAACTACAACCCCTTTTTAAAATTCTATGTTTTTGCTTAATGGGGTAATAAGCGACGCGGAATCAATATGGCGTCGTTAGATTTCGATAAAAAAATTATTTAACAGAATATTAGCCTGTTCCTCCAAACCCGCCATTCGTGGTGTAGTGTCACAAAATATGAAGTTCGCTGGGTCAAGGCGGTTCGGCGTGTCAAATGTCGTGGTTTTCAGTTTGTCTAACTATCAATTAAATTCGTTAGATTACAAGTGCAGTACTAAATAATCAATAATTGATAGATATATTACCAGATTTCGCCCTGAAACACTAGTTCTCCTTTCCATTCCTCACTTCCCTTCACCAAACCTGATCGGATGCGCTGATCTACCCTGTTCATGCTCGTCTACGGGGTTACTGTAGCCGTGGATACGGTAGGATCTCCCCCTCATTCATAATCACCATCCGTCTCATCGATTTTCCGATCTCTCTCCCTCTCAATCTCTATCCAACTCATAGGGGTCAGAGATGGTTAGGGGGGAGGGAGAAGAGAAAGAAGGGGGATGAGAGGTGGAGAGAGGGGGGAAGGGGCAGAAGAGTGTCCCCCCTCTTCTCCTCATCCTCCATCTCCTCTGTCTTCTCTTCTTCACTAGTCAGGACCCCATGTCAGGCGAAATATGGCGAAATAGTGATACGGTAAGAGGAATGCCAGAATTACTGGCTTTATGCATCGATAACTGACTTAATTGTTGTTATTTGTTGATGATCACTGCTAATACTTTTGATTAAGTAATATTTGTTACAAAATAGTACTTGCAAATCAAAATGTGTACATAAATAATGGCAGATAAATAAGAAAATCAAAGTTAGTTGGTGTCATGTGTTACTGTAAGCGAAATCGTCAAACACCGTCCAGACTACACACTACACGTAGACCCCTGTATTCCCCCTCCGTTCGCTTTATCGATTTATCTCGCTCCACTTTGGGCCCCTTGTGCTCTGCTATTATCTTGCGTCTTAACAATTGCGAGTAGTATATATTTAGTTTATTTTACACAACATTGTTTAAAAAAAATTAGTGTTATATAACGAGAATTAGTGTTATATATAAAAAACAATATTTTACATGCGAGTGGGGAGAGGGGCTCGCTCCCCACGGATGCGGCGGGCGAGCTGGATGTCCTTGGGCATGATGGTCACTCGCTTGGCGTGGATGGCGCAAAGGTTGGTGTCCTCGAAGAGTCTGACGAGGTAGGCCTCGGCGGCCTCCTGTAAGGGAAGGAGTCACTTAATGACAGATGGAAGGGAGGGAGGACGCCGATGTCCCGCCCATTCCCTCGTATCAATTCCATACCTGAAGGGCTGCCACCGCGGCCGACTGGAAGCGGAGGTCGGTCTTGAAGTCCTGGGCGATCTCGCGGACCAGACGCTGCAATTTGTTGATTGGTTTGAGCAGTCGCACGCTCATTGGTCGAGAGGGTTTCCATGGCAACAATCACATGACGAAATGGGGGAGGGAGGAAAGGGAGGGTCTTGTTTACCTGGAAGGGGAGCTTGCGGATGAGCAGCTCCGTGGACTTCTGGTAGCGACGGATCTCACGGAGTGCCACGGGACTCGGCCTATAGGCCGCGGGCTTCTTGACTCCTCCCGAGGCGGGTGCCGACTTGCGAGCTGCCTTGGTGGCGAGCTGCTTGCGGGGTGCCCTTTTTCCCCTCTTCTTCGGCTCCTCTTTCTTTCTTCTAGCCCTTTCCCTCGCGATCGGGCTCAAACTTCTTGCCATCTTCTTGCTAAAGAAAGCAATTTAAGAAAGAAATGTGAAAAACGCGGCGAAAAACGGTTTCGAAATGTTTAAGTAAACAAATAAACAAACAAAGGAAACAATAAATTAAAAATGAGGACTCGGGCGGCGTCTAGATAGATAAAGTTGGCGGGGATATTCGCGCGCAAGTGCGAGGCGCACCTCAGGCACACACCTTTCCCCGGCTCTCGTTCTTGATTTTTCGGCTTGGTTCCACAAATTTGCGCTTCGTTTCACTTGCATTTTTCGCTTTCTTGCTTATTTCTGTTTAGCAGTAACCGTTGCTCCATAACGTACACGCCCGTTATTTTCAGAAACACCGGCAACTGCTCAACCATGAGTAGCAGTAAGGGATGGGAGGGACAACATCGAGGTCTTTATTGTGAGTTGCTGCGTCTCGTTGCTGCGTAGTATTGGCGATATGGCATAAATTAGCATTCTATCTAGTTTTTATTCTATTGACTCAAATCTTGCCTTTTCACTAACCTCATCAGGGTATGGCCAAGCGGTCTCAATATTGCGAGCTCGCAACGAGAAGGGAGGTGTGCGAGTTCGAGAAACCTCGCAACGATGGAATGGGGACAGAGAATGGTGTGCGAAAGGAAGATGACGCTCACTTCTATCGTTGCAAGGGTTTACGAGCCCGCATCCGTTTTCTCCCTTTACCCTGACCTTGCGTGCTCGCAATGGAGACGCTCTTTCGACTTCGCAAATCTCTTTTGCATGCGTTCCTACTTTTGTAACGTAAAGAGACGGTTGACGTGCTCAAACCTTTATTACTCTCACTTAGGAGTGTTCTCTTGATTCCATTTTACTGCCTATCTGATTTGTCGACCATCAATCTTGATTCTCTTTGCAGATATCCTCGAAAGGTCACCAAGTCGATGGGAAAGAAGGTGCAGACCGAGAGGAACAAGCTGAAGCCGTTTGTAAAGGTCGGTTATTAAATATATTTAAATATCAAACCATTCCTTTGCTCTGTCTCCCGTCCGTTTCTGTTTCTAAATTACTTCTTTCTTTCTAATCTTCTCCATTCCCGTTATTCTTTCCAGTGATGGGCTACCTCCCCAATGTTGGGCTGTACCCGCGTGAACGGGAAACATTTTTGTAGAACCGAACCCGCGACAAGTGAGAATACCAGAGTGAATGCAAGCAGTTGAACCCGCGCAAATCCTAACGTTGGGGAAGGTCACTCATCACTGATTCTTTCTCTCTCACAATTAATGATCACTATAATCTGACCAGTCTTCTTCTATAACCAATCTAATCGTCAGGTGGTCGCCTACTCTCATCTCCTCCCCACTCGGTCGACGTTTCTTTCGAGTGATTGTCAGTGATTACGCTTTGCTATCCACTGCTCACTCACCACTAATAATTTGATTTGACTTGTTTCAGCCCATGAAAACGGCAACCTCGAACATTCTTTTCGCTTTTCGGAGGTTATGCGCATCGAACTTTTCATCATCTTCTTCACGATTTATCACTGTGGATCCTTCAAGGCCAGAAGAGACGCGCCTTGCGCATATTGAACGGCAATTCGAGGCCGTTCCACGGGAAGAGCGGAACAAGAAGGCATTTCATGCTGCCATTAGTAAGTATAGACTAATTTCACATGGTTTGTAAAATGCTATTTTCTAGCTATTTTCAAGGAGCGACGATCACGTCAACACGTGGAGTTTATTAATTCGGCACTGAAATATGTCAAAGAATACGGCGTTCACAAAGAATTGGACACGTATATCTCTCTTCTGAATATTTTCCCGAAGGGGAAGATGATTCCTCAGAACACATTTCAGGTATACAGAGCAAACGTTTGTTGTTGTTGCGTTGTTATACAACTTTCTTTTCAGAGAATCATGCTGCACTATCCTCAGCAACAGAATTGCTGTGTTAAAGTTCTGGACGAGGTGGAATGGCACGGTATGTGTAATATCGGTAGAGGGTTGCCACCTTATTTTCCCAATTTCGGGTTATGGAAATCAAAGTTGAGCAGAGTCTGATTGATCGCTTTGGGGCTCATAGTAATTCTGCTTTCGGGAGGATTCTTACCCTGGTACTCGGGTATTTTGATCGGATTTTGATTTCGCCGGATCAGAATCACAAACAAGAGTTGATCAGAGAAAATGTTCCAGGTGTTCAACCAGATAAGGAAATTCATGATATTGTGGTGAACGCATTTGGCGAGTGGAATTTTGCCACTAAGAAGATCAAAAGGATGGTGTACTGGATGCCCAAGCTCAAGTACTCAAACAAGTACATTGACCGGAGACATATCGAGGGAAAGGTTAGTTTTCATGATTGGTGGTGAATGAGAAAATGCCCCGCGAACGATTTTTTGCACTTCAAAACCTCTTACAGAATCTTACAGCTGCAGAACTTTCTGGTCATGCTCTGAAGATGATGGCTCGGGATCCTGCGACAACTATTGATTACATAAAGGTATTCGCAACGCAACAGCTTAAATTATTTTAAAATAATTTTTGTTACTTCTTTCTCCATTTGTTTAACAGTTATGCTGTTTGTAGCTGGGTGAAAGGCCTGCATCCATCGACTCCGATGCTCACCTAGAAGACGATTGGGTCGTTTCTGCTCAGAGCGTTCTACAGAGACGGATCATTGCTGGGCTGAAGAAAGACACAAAGGTATCCTGTGATAGCAAAATATTTCCCACAACCCAAAAAAAAAGTATTCAGCTCAAGCAAGAGCATTCAGTGTACTCAAATGTTATCGTATTGCAGATTTTAGTAGATGGTCCGTTCCGTGTGTACATTATGGAACATGTCGTACAGTATGTAATAATGACTTCGCCTCCTCTGGACCAATCCTTTGACGAATTTGAAAAGCACGACGTGAGTTCAAATGTAGAATTGAAAATATAATCAATCATGTTACTTGAATTAGTGGATTTAATTTGTTCTAAATTAAACATTCCCAAGTATTGTACACCTGCCTCTCTTTAAAAAAACTGTAATATTTTGGCTTGTTATATCTTGTTTCAATTATTTCAGATGGTGGGTCGTGAGGATTTTTCTGACTGGTTCTCGGAGTGGACTCAAGAAAGGAGAGGAAGGGGTAGATCAGTGCACGAGCAAAAGGATGAGACCATACTATCCATGGCTGTGTTATCTAAGAATGATAACCAATCAGCAGAAAAGTGGATTCAGTACTTGCAAAAGGTAACGTCATTATGCCACTTTTGGTGTCTTTTTCAACTAGATTATTTTTCTTTTCAGACTTCACCAGTATTAGAGAAGATGAGGATTCATCTGCGAATCGATAAGGGTTGTTTGCCATTGAGAAGAGGGATGAGGAGAATGAAGATGCGCAGCAAGCAACGACTTCTACAATATAATTTCACATGTAATAGCTGAGAATAGAGATTACGATGTTGTTAAACTATACTGATGTATCATAGATACGGGTGACTCGTTTATGTTTAAACGGGAAAAATAAATGCTAAAATAAATAAAGCAAAGAGCTATCAGATGATTTTCATGTGGTTGACATTCAAATACTCGTAGATACACATACTGGAATTTAGTAACTCGAGTAGATATCGAAAAGGGGCGTCTATTTTAGTATCAGATTTATTGCCTATTGCCTATATTGGGCCTATTGCGTTCAATATGTGTCGATTGTATTTTCAGGATTTTTTCTTTTCCAAGGTTCGCATTCTTTTATCCAGATTATCTTGTGATCGAAGTTAATTAATTACATGAATTTAAAGGTTAGAACAAGATCGATAGCACAAATGGAATTGTTGAGTACGCGTGTACGTTCAATTCCTTTTTTCGCGCCTTTTTTTTGTTTTTTCCTCATTTTCATTTAGATATCTATTTTCGAAATATTTGAGCATTTGTATGTGTTTGTTGTATGTTGATTTCATTTAAATTAATTTACAACGTTACCAGCTCTCTTCGGCGGGCGCTTGTCAGATAGCATCGTGCTCGTTTCATTCTTGCTAACAGGTATCTTACTCTATTAATGTGGCCAAGATTTTTCCTGCAGGTCGTTCTAACGTACTCACGCAACATGTTCGAAATGCAGCAGCATCCGCCTATCGGCTATAATGGCAAGCAGTTCGACAATTCTTATTCGGAATTCAGTCTCTCGCGTAAGGACTTCATCAATGACCTTTAGGCCCACCCGTGCCAGCCGGTTGTAGCACCCAGCTGGTCGTAGTATTTATGAAACCTTACAATTCTTCGTTAGTTAATGGCACATCAATAATGTGAGAAATACTTGTTCTGATGCGAGCACAGTTCGGGCAAGAAAGCGTTTTTTTTCACCAAATCATTATTTCCCCTTTCACTTTCTCTCGCTGGACTAGGATCGACCACCATGCATGTAGCTCGCGAAGTATATTATTTCAGCATTACCTGCCTTTTTAGGGATGGGTTTAACGTGGGCGACTTTCCATTGGGAAGGGGCAATACCAGAGGTGAGGGAAACGTTAAAGATGATTGAAAGGGGGGCAGCAATAACAAACTTGCATTTGGTATAGACTAAATTTGGGATTTTGTCGGGGGAGACGTTTATTTTAGGCACAAGCTGAGCTATTGCAGTAAGTACTTGCTCAATGGAAATAAATGGAATGTCGAACGATGTAGCAGGGGAGGATGGGAGGGGAAGGGGTGCTATCAAGGGAGGTGTTTGGACCTTAATGAAAAATTTAGAAAAGGCAGTTGCCTTATCTTTAGAAGTAAGCAGAATGTTACCAGTACTATCAACTATGCCGTGGAGGGATGAAGGGCTAGGTTTGAAACGGGATTTACAAAACCGAAAGAACAAGTTTGGATCCCGCGAGTGAATTGCGCTATTTTCGCGTTGGGTTTCGAAATTTTTTAGAGCCTTGTTAAAACGCACTCGTAAAGAGTGAGTAGCGTTTGAATTTGGCGCTACATTATGCAAACGTTGCAATCTGTCATGCAAAATGTTGAGATACTTGGGGTATCCAGAGGAAGCTTTAGATATTTTTAAAGGAACAAGAACGTCCAGGGAGTTTATGAAATTACTAAAATAGCTGTAGGCCTCGGTAGCAGTTTTGTTTGAAAGTGCGATAGTCCAATCATGACATGGGTGATAAGACGATTCAGAAAAACAAAATTGGAAATTTCCACTTCAGAAAAGGACGTTTCAGAAAAATGATTTTTTGAAACGCTTAATATGCATTTTCTTGCAATTTTATTATCATTTTTGGATTCTCCTAGTTGACCTGTAATAGAATTGCTAAATAAAAATGAGAACAATGTATTATAATCGTGCACAAATCGCTTCCAAAGTGATGTGCGCGCTCATCCAGGTGAGAAATTTCTGAGAAAAAATTTCTGAAACGTCCGTTTCTGAAGCTATTTTCCCGAAACGTCTTACCACCCCGCAATTTCAAAAGAGATAGACAAGGAAATACCCACATGATCAGAAAGAGGTATGTCGAGTTGCACTGATTGGATTATCGGGGAATTGCAAAGAACGAGGTCGAGGATGTTTTTCCCTCGAGTAAGAAAGTCGATAAATTGGTTGAAGGCCCTAGTGGTAACGAAATCGAGAAACGGTTCGACTGTGGAAGTGGGTGAGGAGTACGTGTACCAATCTATTGTGGGGAAATTAAAGTCACCTATAATGATGGAAGGGTGGGTACAGCTCGTTACTTGACCAAGGTAATCTATGAAGTAAGAAGTTTCAGAAGCGGGCGCGTTTGGTGCACGGTATTCAGTAATAATTCTCAGACAATTGCGTGTTTTTGAGGAGGAGGTTGAATAAATGTCGATTGCAATGCATTCGTAGCCTGGGATAACAAAAGAAGATATAAGGACAGGGAGGGTCCTACAATGCGCATAGATGAGAACGCCGCCACCTCTAGAGTCGACTCGATCGGAGCGAAATATAAAGTAGTCTGTTGCTCCTCTCAACAAAAACGCATCACTATCATTATCTGTTAACCAGGTCTCAGTAACAGCAGAAATGTCAAAATTGCGCTGCTTGCGCCAAATTTAGTCTATACCAAATGCAAGTTTGCTATTGCTGCCCCCCCCTTCAATCATCTTTAACGTTTCCCTCACCTCTGGTATTGCCCCTTCCCAATGGAAAGTCGCCCACGTTAAACCCATCCTTAAAAAGGCAGGTAATGCTGAAATTTCTAACCACCGCCCCATCTCACTCACAGTAACGGCATCAAAAATTTTCGAAAAAAATATTATCAACGATTTAGTGACCTATTTAGATGACAACTCACTTCTTGACGAACGTCAAGCTGGGTTTAGAAAATTCAGAAACCACTTCGTCTCTCTGTGAAACTACTGCTTTTTATGCAAAGGCGCTAAGTTCGAAGAAATCTGTTGACACCATATTCTTTGATTACCAGAAAGCTTTTGACTCTATTGACCTTCGTCTTCTTTTGCATAAACTATCTTCTCTGGGTGTCTCGAACCACTTAATTAGATGGTTAGAATCCTACCTTCTCGGTAGATCACAACGCGTATTTATTGGTGATTACCTTTCCCCTCCCTCACCCATTATCTCCGGGGTCCCTCAAGGATCAGCCATCGGTCCACTGCTCTTTATTATCTACATAAACCATACGTGGGCAGGGGCCCATCGAAAATATTTTTGCAGGGAAGAGGAAGGCAAAAAATTGCAGCCACGTGTCCACCCAAAAAAAAATTTGCCAGCAGGGTAAAAAATTTTTTAAAATTTTTTGTAAATGTATTCCCCCTTCTGTAAACTACAACATTTTTGCTGACGATATTAAGATCTACGCCACAGTACCCGAGCACAGTCCTGATCTCCAAAGAGCAATTGACAATTTAGAATGCTGGACCCGTCAACGGAATATGACCATAAGTGCTCCTAAATGCGCAGTTTTACACTTTGGTCGTCTTAAAACTCGTTCGAAATACGTTCTAAATGGTTGTGCTATCTTGCCAAAACAAGAAGTACGTGACCTCGGCGTATTCTTCACTGGCAATCTGCATTTTGAACGGCACATCGAACAGATAACGAGCAAAGCTAGATCCATGTGCAACCTTATGCTCCGTTCACTCCTTACTTCCTCCCCCGATGTCCTTGTGAAAGCATACACAATTTATGTGCGACCCCTTCTTGAATCCTCAACCATTGTATTTAACCCTACAGCTATTGGCCTTGTAAATAAACTGGAGTCCGTTCAGCGAGAGTTTACTAGGCGAGTACTCTGGCGCACCCAATTGCCTTATCGTCCCTATTCCGAGCGCCTCGAATGCTTCCAACTGGAGACTCTTGAGTACCGCCGCGCCTTAGCC
>LS562015.1:56376-66882 GCA_900490775.1 Pristionchus maxplancki
CGAAGAGAATAGGATGGGAACGCTATTGGAAAGCAGTCGGCTGAATCGATTTTTCGAAAAATGACCAAAAAATTGCACATTTTGCTTCGTATTTCGAGTTGTTATGCATGAAATCAATTTTCCTTTGACACTTAGACATAACTTTTCATGCCCTATCGAATGATATATAACACGTCGTCAAAATCGAAAGTTTGAAAAATCGATAATTGAGGTAAAATTTTGACCTACCAAAAAAAATTTTCGGTGGAAGTCTCCCTTGACCCTAGGGGTCTTGTACCCAAAGTTTGAGCACCTGGCGACCACTTTGAAGAGTTGTACAGCTTCTCCTGCACTCTTACAGAGACCGTGTTTTAAATACATTAAATATACGTCACGAAATATAGAGAACTATGCGTGTTCCAGGCAGAGAAGCTGTTCGCGCGACGATTACACGCAACCAACTTCTTCACTCAGAAGATACTGAATGTGAGCCATATTCTGTTAATAAATGGAGCATTTGTATGAACATGATCGTATTTTGGTAGATTCTTGGAGAGAAGTACGGTTGTAAAGTGGAGCCGAACGCAGAGAGGACCAAGTTGGAGCTGAAGACTAATAATGAGGAGTTAGCGAAGGCCGCAGATAAATACGTAAGAAGGTTCAAAAACATATTTCCAGTTATGTATCCATCCGTAGATCTAGTCAAGGCATTTGCTAACTGTACAACACCGTCGTTAAGCTATACAAAAAAAGAGTGAATTTCTTTCCACGTATTGCGATCTTACATTCGTATGATCGCACTGGTGATGGCATGCCTGTGCGAAGGTTTTAAACCGGTTTGCTGTTAACAAATGTTTTTGATCTGAATAATTTCTAAAATTTTACACAACTGTATAATTATCGAATAATCCAATTCTGGGCGAATGTTACACCAATTTATCTGAATAATTTCTAAAATGTACACCACTGTAGCGAGAAATTTGCGGATGTTTTCACGATCCGCTGGACAAGATTGTCACGTAGCGAAAACTAAAAACCCTACCTGTCCCCGGGAGCTCCTTGGAATTTTTTCGTCCTAACTAAACGGGTCTCCGGAACAGAAATTTACTTCGGTTGTACGGGTCACCCCCTATTCTAGGGTATTTTTCAACGATTTTCTCACAAAACTAACGGGTCGCCTCCTATTTTTCGGAAAATGTGTAAAAAAATGTACGGGTCTCCGCCACATTGAAGTTCCTCAAGGAAAATGGCGGACAGCTATGCTAAAAACTGAAAATAAAACTATTATGATTGGCGGGCAAGACTAGTGGAGTAAGCAATGAAAGGAGACGGAAAAAGGGTTGTTGGAGAACTAAATCGTGCGACTTCATCGATAACCAGGGTTTTTAAATGAATATGTTTTTGATAATGCAAGGAAGCTTTGATGATGGGTCTGGCTGTAGTAGACTAGACTTCTAATAGATGAATCTCAGCGTTTGTAAAACGTCAGCGAGATAACACGCTCTTGCTATTTCCTCATTACCGATATTCTAAACCTTTTTGGACGCTAAAAAAGTTGATGTTCAGTTGACTGAGAATGTGACGGCAGCTTTGATGGACCAACGACTGCAAGCGACACGCATCCAGAACCTCAAGATGGCTTCGGTGCCGGTATGGATGTTCTCCTCGTTTGCCGTCAGGAATATCATCAGCTGTGAGTGATTAAGCGATTGGTTTAATTTCATTTTTGTAAATACTTCTAATAGCTAGTATTTCAGCCGATTTCCATCCCTCGATCACCGGCGGTCTCTGGGTTCCCGACATGCTCATGCCTGATCCCTACTTCATCCTTCCCGTGGCTGTCGGTGTCATGGGTTTCCTCAACTTATGGGTTAGTAAAGGGTTATAGGTCATAGGTCTTTTGCACCTTTTCGCGTTAATTATTGTCCAGAAACAAAGCCTCCTCCGCCAGTTCCTCATCAGTTAACTACTGTCCCCTTTCCCACTGTACACCTCGAAGTAAAGGTGTTTTCTCGTTACCCACCTTAAGATATTTACATAAAGAAAATGGACATGGTTGGGTCCCTTTAGCAGCAGAAAGAGACAAAAAAGCTATCTGGAGAGTGAAATATGGGACTATCGCAGAAACGATTATTCCATTTACCAGATAGCCACGTATGTTTTTTTTTGCCAAATTAGTCCCTGATAATAACAATTTAAGTCTCAACGCAAGATCTACCCTGCTATTGGCCATCGATCTCCCACAGCAATCAAGTCATACGACGCGCTACTTGCCTTCTTTACTTGCTTCGCAGTCCACATCATGTCTGATTTGCCGGCGGTCAGTCAAAATTCGACACCACAAATTACTCCTGGCAATTATAAATGTGCATAATTCACTTTCTTCAGTGCATCCCTCTGTTCTGGTTGACGATCTCAATAACGGGATTCGCACAAGCACAGCTTCTGAGACATCCAAAAATGAAGAAGGTATTGGGCATCCAAAAATTGCCCACGGATTCAGCCACGCCCCTTAGAGATATATTTCTAATGAGGAAAAAGTTGCAATAGATATAGATAGTCGTAGTCATTATATGATATTGAATTCATGTCTGAGTAAATCAATTTATTGCTGCTCTGCCGGTTGTTCTGTTATGTGCGGAGATGTAGATAAATGTCGATATTTACTGAGGGAATGTTTCCGGTGTAAACCACAAACTGCCAAGTGCCCATTCGCTCTATTTCAATGCCATTAAGTTACGTAAATCGAGTAAGGATAAGACAATTTCGAGCTGAGGAGGTAACATCCCAAATACTTTTATCCGACGACGTAATTTTGTGAACATATGAGATCAGACATAGAAGGAGTGAGTTGTGTGCCTTTGTTATTTATGCAAAGAGATGTAATGATTAGCATGCGTGAATTACGGTAGCGACGGAATTAACCGAATCGGACGAAGTTGCTCTTTCGTTTGCCGAAGCGCACGAAGTTCGACTTGCGCTTCTCTTCCTGGGCGAATAGAGTACGATATGTTAAAAAGATTAGGATTAGTCTAATATCTTACCACTTTCTCGGGTTCCTCCAGTTGACCCAGCTCCAAGGGTTCAGCAGATCGCTTTCCGAATCGGACGAAGTTGCTCTTTCTTTTCTCGATGGCCTCGGGAGGACGGATGTCCACTGCTTCTGCATGCATATCCATTGTTGAGTAGTAAACAATATCATGTAATACCCTTGAGCATTTGCTCCTGGAGAGTAGCGAGCTCGAGGATGGACTGATCGAGGTTGTAGCGAAGCTGGCAAAGGGCCAGAGCGGGGAAGCGTTCACAGAATGCTTCTGGTATCTGCAAGGATTACGGTAGCTGTGGGAAGCCACTTATGGTATACCGATGGATTAGTCTGCTGCTCCGCCTCTGCCGCCATCAGAAAAGTGGCCATCAGAAATGCCATCAGAAACATCGTCGGATCCTGAGGGAACAATTGATATTGGGGGAGAGAGATGATGGATAAAGAATGACCGAAGAAACAGTAGGCATTGTTAGCACAGATATACAGTAAGACAAAGTATGACCGAGCTAATCACGAGGGCGCAACAACTAAAACGAGTGCTTGGGAGTCTTTTGGACGGAAAGAGTGAGCGAATTCCGGAGAAATGGAAGAAGAAATTGGGAACGAGAAGGCGAAAAAGAAGAAGACGAAGAGATCCGGACAGAGAATCTGGCACATCCGGTGAGATCTAATGCTTATTGAGCTTGTTTTCGTACATTATCGATCATCGCGAATTAATGCACATGCCATTGCATCAGAGAAATTGAGTGCATCATGAGAAGGTTATTTGAAAGCTATCGTGTTACCACCTCTTGAAATCTAAAGGTTAAAGTAGATCATAGGCGCAAGAAGGAAAGGAGAAGGGGAAATGTCACGCTGACTAGAATGGGGACTCTAGAAGAAGGAGGGGTTTATGTAGGGGCCTCGATCGGGAGAGGGAAATGGGCGGAGAAGCTTGTCAGATTGGAGAGTCGAGGCTGAATTCGTTAGCAGCAATGCGCAGAATGCGGATCTCGCCAGCCCCCTCACCGTGACAGGTGAGACAAATGGGCACTGGATAGCTCCGGATTCTCAGGATGACTGAAGAAAGAGGTAACGAAGGTGAATGAGTGATGGTTTGTGAAGCCCCCTTTTGTCCCTCACTCACAGGGCGTTACCAGGTAGCCTCCCTCTTCTCCCTTTCCGGGTTGAGAAAAGGTATCCATGTATCCCGAGGGCGAAGTATGACGGGATTTGAGAAGAATGGAAATGATCAGGCGGCACATCACAACGAGCAGTGTGTGAGGGAAAAGTTATGAAAGCATAGATGAAAAAGTCAGGTGGCACATTTTTCGAAAAAATCGGGTATGTTTATTTAAAAACCTCAAAAATAGACCAATTCTTCGAAAATCGGGTATCCTTTCAAGTTTTTGATAGTGTTCCATGTTGACCACACTCTCGAAAACCGGGTATGTTTACGGATTTCAGGTAGTTCTTGACAACCTTTTTCCATTCTGTATGAAAGAGCCGAGCAGAGAGATTTTGGGACAAACATTGATAAAGCTGTCTTTATCCTTGGAAAACCCACCGTTGCCATAGAAGGAAGTTTTACACACTTGTGAAACTATGGTGCAATGATGCATGTTCAATCTCATTACTTATGAATTCATTCCCTCGAAGTTCCGTTGTTCGAACGTTAAATATTCGAGCATGAGAGCTAGTAATTTCTCGCATTTTTTTTGTTCGGATAAGAGTTTAAGTTCGAGCAAGACAGACATAGAAACAAGATTACGGTAAGACATTGAATAAAGTTAGTTCCTGATACATGGTAAAAGTATCGTAATGGGCGGTAGTGCAGTCGTGCAAATTTTTATTTGCCTTAGACGCGCCTTCCAATTTGTTGGCCTCGCAAGGCCTTGTTAACAATTGTTTACAAAGATTTGATGTTGTTTTTGTTTATTAATCATATATGGCTATTTTTTTAGTAATTCGTTCAGACCACTCCCGTATGCGGAAAAGATGGTAGTCGGTGCAGACAATCGGAATCAGCTGTACAGCTTGGAGCTACAAGACTTCAAGTCGTATAGAGGCAAACAAACTATCGGTCCGTTCAGCAAGTTTACTGCGATCGTTGGACCAAATGGATCTGGTAAGTCAATTTGTCTGGACAGGCGCATAATTTTCCCCTCTAAATTCCAGGTAAAAGCAATTTGATGGACGCCATATGTTTCGTTCTCGGCGAGAAGGCGAACAATATGAGAGTGCGAAAGCTAACAGTGAGTCGCACCTTTTTGTTTTGTGCTTTTGGTTATGTGGTGGAGACATTTTCGCTTGACTAGGAGCTAAATAAATGAAATACAACCTTGAAAATACACTGGTATCGTGTTTCAGGATCTCATTCACGGTGCTCCAATTGGGAAGCCCGTCGCAAACAAGTGCCATGTGTCGATGAACTTCATCGATATTGACGGGAAACATCGCATTTACACGAGACGAGTTGTGCACGGAGGTTGTGAATATTTAATCGACAATGCGGTGAGATATTAGGAATTACATATAATTTTACATTCTACACCTCCCTCCCCGAAAAAATAGGGTTATCTATTGCCCGATCTATTTTTCTTATTTTGACCGTTCTATTTGGTGTAATGCGTTTTCCCCGAAGTCTAGTTTGCATAAAAAATGTTGCTGTGCTCTCGTGAACCTTTTTTAAACAGAGAAGATCAATGCATTGTCCTTGTCCAGCTCCTAAGAACCATTCCTGTTAGGGCTGGTATAACGGTAGCGGAATAACGGCTCCGCTACGGGGACGGGGGAGGTAGCGGCTCCGCTACCTCCGCTACCTCCGCTACAAACCGCTACGAGTCTAAGTCAACGGTAAACGCGCGCTACTTCTCAAAGGTTCGACTCCCATTCGGAGCAGGGGTTTTGCTCCATTTTTCGCTGGTGCTGGATCTGTTTGGGTGTCTTCTGGGAATGTCCTGTCGAAATTTCAGATGAATTGGATGAGAATTCGCAGAGCTATTTCAGTTATGGTGAAAAATTGCTGTTTTTGGAGGTCCAAAGTGACCAATATCGAGAGGAGGCTAATTCCCCGTTATAGATAGAGCTTAGCTTTCTTCAGACGAAATGTAGAGCAGGATCTAATTAGCAAGCTATTACAACTGGGAGGTGGTAGGACAAAACCGCGCTGAATTATGCGTCTTCCCGTAAGGCACTATGGTGAAAAGGGGAAACTCGAAATCATAGCGGTTCGTAGCGGGGGTAGCGGAGCCGCTACCCTTCTCCTCTCTCGTAGCGGAGCCGCTACGTGACCTCCCTCTTAGCGGAGCCGTTAACCCCGTATTGCCAACTCTAATTCCTGTGTTGTCCGGTTCATTCTAGCTCAAGCATCAACTTGTTAAAAGTGCCCACTAGCCGGCGTTTAAAAATATTCTTAATTATCAGACGGTTACTGTGCAACAATACAACCAGGCCATGGAGGAACTAAAGATCTTCATCAAAGCCAAGAACTTCCTCGTTTACCAAGGGCAGGTGAGCGAGTTAGTACGGTTGCCCATTACATAGAGACTATGAGGAAATGCAGAAGCGACCAGATTTCATCTCTCGGGGATGGTTCTGTGGTGAATCTTTCAACTACTACTTCACACTGAGTCTTATTTCTTAACGTGAACTTATTCACTGCGTAGTTAATTAAATGCCTCTGGCTAAAATTTATTTGCAGGTTGAGCAAATTGCGATGAAGAATCCCAAGGAGCGCACTGCAATGTTCGAAGAGATCTCGAGGTATTTTATGGCAATATCTGAGCAAGTTTGCATATCTATCCTCAGATCGGTTGAATTCGCGAATGAGTACGAACGACTAAAGAATGAGATGCTAAAGGCAGAGAACGAAGCGCAAAATAATATGAACAAAAGAAGAGGAATCGCAGCAGAGAAGAAAGAAGCCAGATTAGAGAGGGAAGAGGCAGAGAAATACCAGCAATTGAAGGAAGAATTGGTGGGTTGCGCATTTATTATCATTTCGGTAAAGTGAATAGAGGTATAATTTTTTTCAGTCGAACAAGCAATGTGTGCACACGCTCATGGAGCTCTTCGAAGTGGAAAGACTGATCAAGCAGACTGAGGAGGAGCTAGGGGACAAACAGGTGAGAGTACCATGGAGCATCGTCAGTGCACTAATTAAGAGTTCAAATGGGGGGGGGGGGTAAAACTGCTGGCCACTTTTAATTAGTTGTCGCGAAACTGATGCGAAGCAGCCAAGCGAAATTGAACGATGTAAGCTGGTTGCAATAGAGTGAAATAAATAGTACGAATGGAGCAATGCAATGTGGCGGAATCATGCTCAAGGCGTTTCCTGGAAATGGTGTAACTTGATATGCTCGTGCAATAGACACTTATTTAGGAGGATTTGAACGGACTTGTGGATGCACGGAAGAAAGCTGATGATGATCAGACGGAGAAGCACAAAGAGGTTAAGAAGCACCAGAAGGATCTTCACAAATTGGAGAAAGCTGCTGCTGAGAAAGTGAGTTATTGGGTATAGTAAAATATTTTGTAATTAATTATTATCCACTATCGAGTAGAGTGATAGATATAGTGGCTCTCTAGATCAAAGAATGTGTAATTAGGAGTGAAAAAGTATTCTGTCAAATTGTGGTACTTGTTGAATACAAAAGCATTGTTTGTTCATTAGTTTTATAAAGGAGGAATTTCTACATTTCCATGTTTCAGGAAAAGGAGGTTTCTACCAAAAAGCCTCAGTGGATGCAAATCAACGAGGAGATGAAGCATCATGCAAAGAAAGCAGAACAAGCTGTCAAGGTATCTAGTATAAAAACTATGCTCATACTTTCAGAATTTAATGTAAGGGGTTAATTTTTTCCCAATCGTTCCGAGATGGCGGATTTCTTGATTATTATTTTTTTAAAGATCAATAATCACATTTTTTTAGATACTCGCTGCAGCTAAGAAGATGGAAGAGAAAAACAGCCAGGCGCTCAAGGATCTGCAAGAGCAGGAGAAGTAAGTAAAGCATTGAGGAGAAAGGAGTTAATAATGGAACATCGCAGGAGAAAAAAGAAAGAGAAGGAAGAACTAAGGAAGCAGCTTGAAGAAGAGGGAGATAGCCAGAATCTCAATCTGAGTCAGGATCAGGTGAATATAATGAAATATGCATTCGTTTCGTGTTCATTACTGATTTTCAGATCGAAGAATACATTCGCCTAAAAAAGCTGGCAAGCGGTCGATCAGGAGCTATCGACATGGAACTTCAGAGAGAAATGAAGGTAAGAAAAGGAATGCATGAAAGTATTGGCTATGATGGATTCTTGTATGTTTGTCCTAGTTGTTTATTTGGTTTTACCGGTTACTTTTAACAGAAGGGATAAGTAAAAATTAGGCTCCGTCGAAGAGTATGATACCGTGGTATTCATTGTGCAGGACAATGAGGAGGACCGTAATCGAATCGCCTTCGAGGAGAAAAAATCGGACTCGATGAGGACTCAGAAGAAAATGAAAGAAGGAGAGAAAAACAAGAAAGAAAATCAGGTGAGCATAGGACAAAAGTATTCGCCTTTAAGAGGACTAATCATATTAAAGTCAATTTTTCCTCCTGTAATCCTTTCGATTATAATTGCATTCATGGGCGTCATTACAGTATCATCAACACTTCCCCGGTTTATTCTTGTTTAGCCTATCCGATTCTAATAAGTTTGTTGTAAACATATACGTTAACTTCTTATTTTGATGCATTTTCGATCATCGAACATTCGAGTGACACGGGTGCTCAAGACCGACAGCTAAAAACGGCAAAGACTGGATATTATTTTAATTTCCCACCTTTCGTGTCGGGAACCCGAGGCCTCTAGCGAAGCTCCCTAAAAACCGGCTCTCCCTACAAAAACGCACAAAGATGCAAACTCACACACACACGCCGAGTCAGACGGTTAGAGAAGGAACCTCTAACCGTCTAGCTTGATGCGAGAGCAAGTGGGCGGGGCCGCCGCGCTTATTGTTAGTGAGAATCGCAAATTTACAAAGCTCTTCTAAAATTCTGATTTTTGCTGTTTTGGGATTATCGTCTATGCAGAATCAAGATAGCGTCGACAGAGTTTTAAAAAAATTGTAATTTACTCGAATAATAGCCCGCTCCTCTGTGAGCCCCGCCCATCGTGGTGTTGTGCGCGGTTCGTTGGGTCAACATTTTTCAGTATGTCATTATTGAGTTTTTCAAGTTTTTTAATATTAGTTTTTTTTCTGTTCTTATTACAAAAAGCAGGACTGGTATTACCATAATTGTTCATTTTGGAAGCGAGTAGCATAGTACGGCATTAGTTATAACGGTATCGAATAACTACCGTATACCGCCTCTATGAAAATATATGCCAAAAATAGTCCAAATATAACAAACTCTGAACCGGCATCTGTGGATCCATGAGTTGAACCGAGCTCCTACAGTAGACAATCAGCGCCAGCATATCAATGAATGCGAAAACTTCAAAGCTATAATTGATCAATTTCGTGACACTGGAATTTTCTGTTTTTTTCTTAAAGCTGCCCCTAAGTTCATAGAATAAAATAACAATAAAATTAAACAACCGCAACCGTTACAACCGTTTGATAGCTGATGAATACTGAAGTATCGCAGCTTCGCACCCGGAATTCAGCATGCTCGGGACACTGGATTTTTCTTATTTTCTAACAATAACTTATAAGTCCTCAAAACTATCTAATCAGCAAAAATTTGGAGTGCCGCATCCTCTTGAAGTTTATATGAGGCCGATCGCCTAAGAATCGAACAAGCTTCGGTACAGCTAAAAATGAAAACTTCATATTTGATACTATTCGGGATGGTTATTTGAACGCACTATGTTTGATTATCTATAACTAATAAAATTTGCATATTATCGTGATTAATGTGATTTCAGGAGGATGTGAAATGCGCTTGTATTTCCGGAACGAGAAGAGATGGCAACTAAAGTAGGTATAGTTTTGAAATCCTCTCATTGTGACGATTACGAATCTGTTTTCCGATTAGTGATAACTATCACCAATCTCGAGATCCAGAGATTTCGGCTCCCAGTAATGTGCCACTGGATATTTTTGCATGGGTGTGTAGAAGGGAGTTTGATTGACATTCTCCGAAATTTTCGTCTTCAAATTTTATACCCAACTCAAATGCCACTTAATAGAGTGAGTTTTAACGGTCGAAAACGCAAAGAGAAGGGAAAATTCCCTCTCATTTCCCCCCTCACTCCTCTCTCATTCCCTGTCCTCGTATGCAAAATGAGCGGTCGAGCAGTGATTCCCCGCTATCTCTGCAGTATCCCATAACTCTTTTAAGTGGCATTTGAGTTGGGTATAAAATTTGAAGACGAAAATTTCGGAGAATGTTAATCAAACTCCCCTCTACACACCCATGCAAAAATATCCAGTGGCACATTACTGGGAGCCGAAATCTCTGGATCTCGAGATTGGTGATAGTTATCACTAATCTGAAAACAGATTCGTAATCGTTACAA
>LS562015.1:66982-83993 GCA_900490775.1 Pristionchus maxplancki
TCCGGAGATACAAGCGCAATTCACATACTCCTGAAATTACACTAAACACGATAATATGCAAATGAATTAGTTTTTGATAATCAAACATAGTGCGTTCAAATAAGCCTCACGAATAGTATCAAATATGAAGTTTTCATTTTTTAGCTGTACCGACCCATGATGAACATTGTCCGACTCTTACGCGATCGGCCTCATATATAAAATAATTGCAAATTTAGCGTGGTGATTTGAATTCGCGGACTGTTAGTAAATATCGTCCTTTCACAGTACATTCGCCGGTTGTGAATTGGGACTTTCCTGTTTGGTCCTCCCTACGCCGCGCTTCCTGCAAGTTAGATGTGGGGAAAGAGCCGGTTTGAACAGCCGTGAGAGTCATATAAAATCTAAAAAATCTGTTCATCGCAGACATGCGAATATGTGCCATACAGGGGCATGGATTGATGATGGGATTTTCATATCGGGTGTGCTTGAACCAAAACAGGCCGAAAATTCGCGTGGAAGTATGCTTTGATTGGACATTTGACCGAATCGGGTGGGTAGGACTCGCCTATTTCGGGTGAATATTGCTTTTACAAACAATAATGCCCATGTATGATATGTCCCATCGGAATACGCGATCCGTACACAGCTGCAGTAAGAAATGTTCTTTGTCTCCCATCCTTTCTCCCCTCCTTTTTTTAACATCCTCTTCCTTCCGTTTAAATTTCCGGCATTTGTCAGAGAAAATTTAAATCCATGCATCTTTCTTCTGATGTCGATGAGCCGAAAAGTTACTGCAATATATGACGTATAATAATAGATTAAATCGTTATCCATAATTGTTTTCAGCTCCATTCGATCGATGATCAAATCGCGCACACCGAAGAGACGATCAAGGTGGCCGAGAATGACGTGAAAAATGCGGATACGGAAGTGAGGAAGGCCAAGTGCGAGATGGAAAAGGTATGGTGTTAGTAATATTATTTCTACGCACGATGATAAATGCAAGAATCACTATTACATGATTTTCAATAAGTCGAGGAACAAAATACAATTTTCCTCATATTCTTCTTTTTAATAGTTGCTGAAACCTATTAATTATTTTTTTATAACAGATAACTATTTCCAGTCTGTTTATCATACGGAAGTTAGAGTTATATATTGTTAGACTACCCAACCTTCTAGGCGAGTCAGCTGACAGTAGAAGAGATTGATGACTCAGTAAACAAGTCTTCTACCCTTTGATGATATCGGCAGTTTAAACTAGTATGCTTCAGTAAAGTCGCATGTAATGTCCTGTTCTGCACGCTTTCATTTTTAACGTGAACCTCATTCTCATCAGATGGAGAATCAACTGAAAGATATTACCATTCGACTACAAGACGCACAAGGAGATACAGTGGAGGGTGAAAGGGAGAAGAGGAAGAAAGAAGCCATCGAAAACTTGATGAGGGTCTTTCCTGATAAGGTATGCCTAGTTTTAAGGTAGTACTAAAGCGCGTCTTGCCGCCGTCAGTTTACCCTATCTCTTGCAGGTGTATGGCCGACTGCTTGATCTGTGTACTCCATCGCACAAGAGATTCAATTTGGCTGTCACGAAACTGCTCCAGAAGCACATGAACTCGATCGTGTGTGATACGGATACGACGGCAAGAGAGGCTATCGCATATCTCAAGGTGATCCGCAATCTTGTTTATTTTTTTGTTTATCAGAAATCGAATATTCAATAAATACGCTTTCATTGATTGTCTGCGCGCATTTCAAAGTTTGAGTTTTAAAAAGATTGGCATACTCGCGTTTACGAATAAAATGCGAAATTTCCGATTGTATGTACCGATCTCATGAGTTAGACTGAAATTTCACTATTTCCCCCCGCAATTGAGAAATTTATGTAAAATAGATATTGCACAATTTTTATAATTTCGGTTTTAAAAAAGTATCTAATTTAGCATCAGTTACGAAATTAGCGCCATTATGATTTATTGAAAAAGTTGAATGTGTGCCTTTGATTTATAGGAGCAGAGGTATTCAACGGAGACGTTCCTTCCACTTTCGGTCCTGGACGTGCAGCCTATTAATGAGAGACTGCGTACATTGAAGAAGCCGCACGGGGTTAAGCTGCTATATGATGTCATACAAGTGAGTGATAGTATTATGAATATTTTGGCGTATTCACAGTGGAACACGTAAAAAAGAATTTATGGAGTTGGGTCGTGTAAAGTGGTCAATACTATTTGCTTTTTTACTGTAGTGCCCCAACAACACGGTGAAGAAGGCAGTGCAGTATGCGTGTGGCAACGCTCTCGTAGTGGAGGATGCAGAAGGTGCGAGGTATCTGGCTTACGGAGAAGCTGGCGAGAGGTGAGTAAGATGCTTTTACACAGGGATGTTGGGAGGGCCCTTGTCGATTCTCTTTTGAAATTATTTTACTATTTGTATTTCCTCTTTCACATTATGATGACGTACTTGATATTTTTAATGACTTTCAGACATTTGGGACCAAAACGTTTCCTTGAATTTCTCAAGGAGTATCTTAAAGTTGATGACTCCGAAATCTACTATTGTTTGATCATACGTGGGCAGGGGCCCATCGAAAATATTTTTGCAGGCAAGAGGAAGGCAAAAAATTGCAGCCACGTGTCCACCCAAAAAATTTTGCCAGCAGGGCCAAAAAAATTCCCCCCCCGGTCGCCGTGACGTAAGCAGCAGCCTAGTGGGCAAATCCCAGACTGTTGAAGCAGTAACCTGTCAAAACCCGTGACATCACACCCTATTTTCGCAATCCTGCAGCCTCGTGCCACCTGGTTTGAAAAAATGCAGGCACATGCCGTTGGACCGCGCCCACCTATGTGTTTGATATGAGGGCGTTCACGAAAGAGTCGAGCAAGGGCTGGCACAGCCCAAAAAGGTCGATTCCCTGAAAGTCCGGTTTTTGGGGTTCTCGAGGGTGCTGAAGACCATGGGCATAGGCATTTTTTTATTTGAGCCTTCCTTTGCTCCAGATGACGTCACGTCGAAAATGGATTTTGTCAAATATCTCAGCCCTCGAGGTTGCTAAAATTAAGCGAAAATGTTTTCCGGGACAGAATTTGATGCTGATCACGCCTGTATATTTCATTTTTCATGAAATTTTCTTAGAATTATGAAAATGCTAACTTTCCGCTCCTTGATCGGTGTGATAAACCACGTACCTAGATCGGACCGGCTTGACGAGTGGATTCCAAATCTATATTTTCATCAAATACGATATGGGTTCTGCGAGAAAATCAACTTACAGTGCACGGTTCTTGTATGTAATTCTTGCTATTTTCGCCTCATTTTGGAATCCCTTTGATCTACCCGAGTCTCTCCGCATTGATCTCTTCCTAGACAGAGCGAGATAGTGTACGAAAGGAAGAGAGCGCAGAGAAGGGAGAGAGGAGGAAAGGAAGAGATCAATGCGGAGAGACTCGGGTAGATCAAATGGATTCCAAATGAGGCGGAAATGGCAAGAATTGCATACAAGAACCGTGCACTGTAAGTTGATTTTCTCGCAGAACCCATATCGTATTTTGATGAAAATATAGATTTGGAATCCACTCGTCAAGCCGGTCCGATCTAGGTACGTGGTTTATCACACCGATCAAGGAGCGGAAAGTTATTAATTGCACAGTTATGAACAACAATTATGAAAAATAAAGTAGACAGGCGTGATCAGCGTTTAATTCTGTCCCGGATAATATTTTCGCTTAATTTTAGCAACCTCGAAGGCTGAGATATTTGACAAAAACCATTTTCGACGTGACGTCATCTGGAGCCAACGAAGGCTCAAATAAAAAAAATGACTATGCCCATGGTCTTCAGCACCCTCGAGAACCCCAAAAACCGGACTTTCAGGGAATCGACCTTTTTGGGCTGTGCCAGACCCAGGCAGATCTGCTCGACTCTTTCGTGAACGCCCTCATATGCGCACTTGGCATGAACGAAAGTAGAGAAACTACAAAATTTCATATGCATTCGGTTTTATATACATATCATTTTCAGGCACAAAGCGGTTGCTCTGGATGGCACCCTTTTCAATCCCTCTGGTCTGATCTCTGGTGGAGGAATGGATCTGAAGAGAAGTGCCAAAAGATGGGATGATGCTGCTGTCAAGAAGCTCAAGGTACACAAACACGGTTTTTGTAATGCCGTCTTCTTTTAATCACATGAGATTCGGAATTGGTGTTATCGAAGCCAAAGAGTTGGTCACTGGATGGATGAATAATATTCTAGTTTTTAACACTCTTTTCTTAGTCCGAGCGCACTGAGATTCTCGAGAAGATTACGACAGTAAGGAAAGCGAGAATGAAGGAATTGGACATTGAAATGAAGAAGTGAGTAATATTTTTTACCGAATGGACGATTAGTAAATTAATGTTATTGCAGCTCGCACCTTGCCGGCCTTCGTAACAAAGTCAAATTCATGCAGCGAGATAAAGAAATATGGGCGAATCAGTCCATTCCCGCCCTCGCAGATCAACTCGATGTTATGCAATCCGATATCGACAACATTACGGTACGACCTTGCAAAAACCCGCATGACACACTAATTAAAGATCCGTATCTCCGAGATCAAAGAGCGGATAGAGTCGAGAAACAAGAAAATCGCAAAGTTGGAGAAGGATTCAGCTCTCGTTAACGACGAGGTATTATTACGGCTCGATACGGATATTACCGCGTATTGTTAATGGAGCTGCGATAGGAGCCGATTGTAAGGAGCTACGATAATTTAAGGTGTTTGCTGACTTTTGTGATCGAATCGGTGTGGCTGACATTCGCGAGTACGAGAACAGGGACATGAAGTAAGTTCCAAATTTGGGTTCTCTGTTTTTCCTTGTTTGAATGTTTCCCACCCTATAAAATATCAATTCCACGCAGGTTCCATCAAGAAATGAAGGCGAAAATGCTCGAATTCGATAACGAACTCGATAGAATCAAGAATGAGATTGCCTATATGCAAGCAGATGAGAGAAAGGGCAAAGTAAGTCAAGACATCATAAGATATTGTTGTTATTGGAGAAGTTCTTCGTAAATCAATTACGAATTTTACGTTATTTTATTTTACTGCAGGCGGGGTCGGAAGAGGAAAAACTAAAGGCACTCGAGAAGGCAGCGAACGCGAAGAAGAAGGAAGAGGCTAAATTAAAAAAAGCGTTAGAAGGATTGGAAGAGGATTTGAGCGAGATTCAGATGAAGGTGCGATGAGTATGCTAGTATTTGCCTTTTTTGCATTGATTTCATTGATTCGGTTAGATTCAATTGCTTTGAACCCCAGTATGTTGTATTCTAGATCAAATCCAAGCGAGTGGAGGTGGAAGAGATGGAGGGTGAATTGGGAGAACTGAAGAAGATTGCCAATGCTGCAGGGAGAGATGTAGACAAGGCTGAGAAAGTACGATATGTCCATTTTTTGGGAAGCGAATATTGAAGATTTTGTCTTAACCCTTACTGTTTGTTACCTTGTTGATTTTAGGCGATGACTGCACACGAAACGACTATTTCGCGTCGTCGAGGAGAGAGACATCGACTGCTAAGAGACGCGAAGATAAATCAGATTTCGATTCCGCTGACATCCGGAAGTTTTGCTGATGTGGATGCAGATGACGACGATGACGATGATGGAGAGGGCACCAGCACTGGTTAGTGTTAGGTGAAACCCTTTTACTATGTATCGCCTATGAGTACATTCTTACTCTTAATTTAAGAATGGGAAAGTACTCATATGCTGTACATTCTCCAGTCAAGTTGAGAGTAGGGTCGCAGTCATAGGCTAAACATTTCAATTTTATTATTTGATTTATTATTCATATCCAGGTTGATTTAATGGATGTGCAGGATAGATCAATGAGCCTTATAACTCAATTGTTAGTACTGGGATCATTAATTCACGCTACTCTTCCAGGTAACCAGAATGCCTCGCAAGTGACTCAGGAGCAGCTTAAGAGAGAACAGAAGATCAAAGTAACATTTCGAAGTTTCCTATTCACCAAAATTGTGATTTTTTACATGTGATTAGGAATAAATGCATTTGAGATCAACTATCGCGGCCTGCCCGAGGACTTCAAGGTACTCACGAATACGAATGAAGTCCGGAAAAGAATTGAGCGACTCGTTAAAGAAATCGCCGAGGCGCAAGAGCATTTGGGGAAGGTTCAAGCACCGAATTTGAAGGCAGGAGAAAGGTAGGGTATCAGTTCTGATTTTAATTATCTTGACTTGTTTTATTTTATGCGGCTTCTGCAAATTAATAATCGTATGAAATTTTGCAGGCTGGACAGTGTAAAGGACAGTGAAGAGAAGGTAAATGCGCAGTTTGAGAATGCGAGAAAAAAGGCTAAGAAAGTGAGGACGGCTTTCGAGAAGATAAAAACTGACCGGTTTGTTTTTATCGTTGGCTATCCGCATGGCAGAAACAAGTAAAAAAACACTATGCTCACATTATTTCAGATATCGCCGCTTTCAAGGATGCTTTGAACCAGTCGCCCAGAAGATTGATGAGATTTACAAGGTGTGAAATTTGGAAGTCCTCACTCTGCCGCAGAGTTAAAAAGGGTAGAAAGGGGGTATCAAAAAATGACAAGGTTAGACGAAAAATCGAGTCAAAAACATCGCGGTATGAGTTATTTTGGCCATTTTTTCATTGAAAGCAACAAGGTATACCATTTTTCACCAGAAAACCACAAGGTATTAGTTATATTGACCATCAATTCTGGGGTACCTTTTTAACTCTGCTCTGCCGTTTTAGTACCGGTTCATATATACACTTCAAAAAGCGCTAATTTTTTTGCTATATTTTTCTGTCCGTACCAAACGCTACTCAATTTGTTCAACTGATTATTTTACAGCAACTCTCACGAGATCCATCCGCCCAAGCTTTCCTGGGTCCGGACAACACGGAAGAACCCTATCTAGAGGGCATCCAATACAATTGCATCGCACCCGGCAAGAGATTCCGACCAATGGACAATTTGTCGGGTGGTGAAAAGACGGTGAGTGATAACTTATTGCCACAAACTCCATTTTTCCTTGTATTTTTTTAATGTTTATCAAACATATTTTTCATATGAAGCCGTTTGCGGGAATGTCGAGCAGATCCGGCTGGGTCTGCCACAGTCAAAAATGATCGATTCTCTGAAACTCCTGGATTTGGGGTTCTCGAGGGTGCTGATGACGATGGGCATAGTCGTTTTCCATACTGAGCCTCCAGATGACGTCACGTCGAAAACGGTTTTTGGGGAATTTCTAAGTTCTCGATGTTGCTAAAATTAAGCGAAAATGTTGCCCGGGGTAGAATTTGATGCTGATCACGCCTGTCTTCTTCAATTTTCTTGAAATTTTTCAATTAGTGCGAAAATGAGAACTTTGCTCTCCTTTGATTATGCGATAAACCACGTACATAGATCGGACCGGCGTGATGAGAGGATTCCAAATCTATATTTTCATCAAAGTAGGATCCGGTTTCTGCGAGAAAATCGACTTACAGTACACGAAAATTGTGAGTAAAACAGGCTCTCGTTCCCCCAAGCCAGCGGGGATGAGAGGAAGAGACGAGAGAGCATGCGAAAACGAGAGGGCGCAGAGAAGGGAATGGAGAGACGGAGCCACCTCTCGTCCCATCTCTCTCTTCCCTCTCTGCGCAATCCTCTTTTGCCCTGCTCTCTCGTACAAGTTTCTGGCACTGTAAGTCGTTTTTCTCGCAGAACCCGGATCCTACTTTTAAGAAAATATAGATTTGGAATCCTCTCATCACTCCGGTCCGATCTATGTACGTGGTATATCGCATAATCAAAGGAGAGCAAAGTTCTCATTTTCGCACTAATGGAAAAAAATTCATGAAAAATGAAGTAGACAGGAGTGATCAGCATCAAATTCTACCCTAGGCAACATTTTAGCGACATCGAGAACTTAGAAATTCCCCAAAAACTGTTATCGACGTGACGTCATCTGAAGCCAACGGAGGCTCAGTATGGAAAATGACTATGTCCATCGTCATCAGCACCCTCGAAAACCCCAAAACCAGGAGTTTCAGAGAATCGATCATTTTTGCCTGTGCCAATCCTTGCTCGACTCTCTCGTGAACGGCCTCGTATAGCATTCATTTGAAACATTTTTCGAATACATTAATGCCTAAACATGCTTTTTGAAAGTCCTCGAGCACCCTCTTCAATTCTATTTAACACTGTGCTACCTAATGTATCGTGCAATATTGCAGGTTGCCGCACTTGCTCTCCTATTCGCCATGCACGCTCGTAATCCATCTCCCTTTTTCGTTCTTGACGAGATTGACGCTGCCCTTGACAATACAAATATCGGAAAGGTAAGTGGTGTTCATAAGACGTTTACGATGAACTCGTTGTTCTATATTATTTCTTTTTTTAGGTCGCATCGTACATTGTCGATTCGGCTCGCGCCAACATGCAACTCATCGTAATTTCACTCAAGGAAGAGTTCTACAATAAGGTCGGCAATTTTCATTGTCTCGTATTTGGATAAATAATAGTGCATTCTGCGGAGATTAGAGTGAGAACGCGGACTTCTATGAAACCCGTTTGGAAGGCTACTGAAGAGGATAAAGAGCAGCTTTATCTATCATCGACTTACTGATGGCATCTCTTTTTTGCAGGCGGATGGCCTGGTCGGCATTCACCCTATTCCTGCCAATTGCACAGTATCTGGAGTCCTAACAGTTGATCTGACCCCCTTCAAGGCATCTGGCCACGATCATTCCATGATGGACACCAGTAACGCGCCGCCTAGTGAACGATAGTCAAAAATGGGCAGTATATTCATTTGAATAATTTCCTGTGTATAATAAGCTTTTGTTCTGTGAATACGATCTCGCTGCGTATTCGGACGTTCATACCTTTTTATGTGATCGATCTGAAGCAATTAGAACGTCTAATCTTGCACTTTTGTTAATAACTTAATTGCAAAATAAAGTTACTATTTTTTGAATGTATCGTTATTTATAAGCGTTTTACCGCCCTCTAATACCTACAAATTCTATGCGGTCCGTATATTTTAGTCGATTTATTGTCCAGAATGAGTACTATATGGCTCAAAAATTTCGCGGGACTCCAGCAGTCAGAAGCCGACATCCAGAGTGTGCCAAATGCCCTTGTTGGTGAGCTATCAATCAATTCAGACATCGTCGCATTGGGTGTATACACTGTCTGCCCCATGAGGAATTCCCCTGGCTTTAACCATTTTCTTCCCATTTAATGAATCAAACCAATCCCTGTCCCGATGTCATTCACATCACATTCAATTTCACACACAATTCACATCACAAGTTATTTCACATTTATTTCAGAATTGGGAATTCACATCACATGCAAGACCATCCAGGTATGATGTAACTGATATTGAAAATACATTATGCTCTTATGAAACATCAAAGCCGAATTTTTTTCAGGTTGGCACGTTACTGGGATCTGTAATCGGTCCAATTATTGCTCTGGCAAGAAAAACTTGCCCCAAAACAGGACTGATCAAGGGAGGGTCTAGAGGAGCTGTGATCGGTGAGGATATATCACATATATCTAGCCTAAACACCAGTAGTTAGTTCAATTGAACGTTTTATAGCAGTTTTTTTTACAGGCGCTCTTCTCGGGCCAGTAGTAACTGTAGCTACGACCAGAGGCAAGACTGAGCCAGAGATAACTGACCGATGCTATAGATTGCGGTCAGTTTTTTAAATCGTTATCGGTGCTAATAATTTTGTCCGCTGCTGCGCCTCAGATACCTAGTATCTCGATAATGATAATGCTAGTGATTGATTTAATGCAATATCCATCACTAGCATTATCATTTTGTCTTCCAAAAGGAATATAATTGAAAAGCTATAGCGTACGTAAAACATTAATTACAAAGCATTTCGTTTGCACTTGCAGCCACAACGAGGGTCAGCTCTGGGTTGATCGTTCCTTCGTCGTAGCTGTCACTCTTGGATTCATGGCTGCTGGCACAGTTGGACTCGTCGCTGGTGAGAATGTTTGTTTGTATTGAATTCTGAGGAACCATATATGAGGCCGTTCGTGTAAGGTTCAACAGATGGCTGGAACAGGTCAAAAATTCAAATAGAGTGGCAGTGACACAGAGGGGCGAGAGCGGCAGAATGGTAAACAAGGAAAGGTCAAGTAAACAACTCTCTCACTTTTCCCTTGTCTCTCGTTCACTCTCGTCGTCTCCGCTCTCAGGGGTAAGAGGTTCCGCATGCATTGGGCCTGTTAAATTTTGATAGACAACTAATCCGGAACGCCTAAACCCCATGACCTTGTATACCAAATTGATCAGAACAGCACGCTCTTTCATTCTAAAAACAAATTAGCGCCGCCACTTTTATAGGAAAAAATCCAATTTTTGATCTCAAAGGGGATGAAAAATTAACTCGCGGCACTATTACCATTTGGTTCAGCGTAAAATTTTGAGGGGTAATATTCTGAAAATTTGTATACCTAGCGAGGGCAGAGCCTGTCGAGGTGAAGTACCGTAGTATACCCCTGGGGTATACAAATTTTCAGAAATATATAGAAAAAATAAAATATTACTTTTCGAGGAGATATTGCAAAAATGTCAAATTTTACCGAAAAAAGTTAGGTCCTGTTCTCCGTCCGGAGGCATGATATCAAAAATCTAAAACCGTAGCAGGGTGTAGAATCGAAAGATCTATCTGACTACACATTATGAGCCATTTGAATTTTTGACCTGTTCCAGCCACCCGTTGAACCTTACGCGAACGGCCTCATATTTGCAATCTATTTCTGCATTGACAATCATTTTTACGCAGGAATCAACGGAGCCGTTATTGTGACTCCTCTCGGAAGAGCTGCTTGGCACAAGATGTCAAGTGGGCAAGCTAAATAATGACAAATGTAATGCCGAGATTGATATCACTCGTCGATCGAGATCACTGTATTTACGTAGCACTCTCATTTGAATCTTGTACATTCACATACATTACTCTAATACACTGTCAAGAAGCTTTATTCTGTAGAAATTACCGGTGTAATATCGTTAAGAAACACGGCGATACCCAATGCTCTGATAAAGTTATTAATAAAGAGAAACATGTATTTTTATCGACCTGTGTATTCGACGCTGTGTCATATCTGAAATTATATTAGCTATATATATAGTCTATTTAACTATTGATTCTTTGCACCACCACCTATTCTATTTAACTACCTGTCAATTGCAGGGTTTCTTACAGCAGCTATGAGCTCATATTGGTTCAAAAATTTCGCCGGCCTTAAACAGACGGACTTTGAGATGATCAAAGTGCCAAACGCTGGTGCCGAGTTCTGTATCCACGTTACGCTCAGAAGCATCCAGGTAAGATATAATCTAGATCAATCGAATATCTGTAACGAATAAGCATAAGACTGGAGAGAAAAAAGATAAAGGTAAAAATCGGCCGTTTGTGTTAGATATTGCATTTTTTAAAAACACGTCCCAGAAAATGGTTCCAATTCACAAAGTTTATTAAATAGTCGTGGGTAGATCATTGCAGACTGGTGCGTTGTTGGGCAGCGTCCTCGGGCCACTCTCAGTGCTGGCCTTCAAAGATGGACGAGCACAAGCAAAGAGTGTAAGAGACGCCTTCGTGGAGGGTGGAAGGAACGGAGCACTCATAGGTGAGGATAAATCAGGTCTTATTTTGCTAAATAATTCTGAGATTTCAGCGGAAATTTTATAAATAAGAGAAAAAAATCGACTAGGATTTATTCCTTTTCTCGATCTCATGTTTTTTTGGATCAAGTATTTTGTCATTTGCGTAATTATCAATGTGGACATTTAGGTGCAGCGATCGGCCCCGTCCTCACATACATGGCCCTGAGAGATATGAGCAGCGCCAAGCTGTATGACAAGTGCTACAGACTCCGGTGTGTGCCATTCTCTTCTAATTGAAATTATGGTCTACATTTCCATGCGTCTATAAAGTGATTGATATTGTACACATGTTCGCTCTACTAGGGGCGTTGAACTTAATATATTTAATTCTTCGATCTCTACAATTGATAGGCATATTTTTCCATGAATAATAGTACTTCTTCTTCAGCTTTGACCGTGAGCAATTGTGGCTGGATCGGTCGTGCGTGATCTCCGCTGCAGTTGGACTGCTGTCCAATGGGAGTGCCGGCATGGTGGTGGGCATGGATATCGCTCTCCTCTTCCACTCCATCGGTGGAATGGTGTGGGGGAAATAGTGATGAGGAAACAACAAATACCTTTGTCTCATTTCTCCATTTGTCAATGATCATATTGTAGGAAGATACAATTCGTTTGGCGAAGAGCATGTAAAGTAGTATGCAGACTTGAAACTGAACTTTTTTCGATTTCGATGTTTTTGGATAAAGGAGCTATTCAATAGTGTTGATAGTATAATTTGTATAATGTACATGTTTAAAGTGCCTTGATTGATGATGTGCGATTGTATTTTCCAATGCGCTCTATAAATACTTCTGTCCAAGTTTAAGTGTTATGACAACGAGAATAACAGATTGAACTTTGCTCCAGCTCATATTTTCATGATATCGCTACTACGATTTGTAATTGCTCTAAAATAATACCGAGATCAAGTTCATTTTTGTAATTCAGCTTAGTTGGTTTTGAAATTTTACAAATTTCTAACTTTGAAGATGTTTTCTGCTTTCGCATCCAGTAAGCATCCCAAAGGTAAAGATGCCCCGGAAACTGGCTTGGGCACGCCTTATTTTATAGAAACGTGGACCAGGAACGATTTTTGTATGGAAAACCTGCATTTTTCTATATAAATTCAATTTGCGCGCAAATTTTCTATGTTGCGCATCATTCAGTATGTTGAACATCATTCTCGATCTTGCGACTCTGAATCGCACGAGCACTCTGCTTCTTTCCCTTCTCATCGATCTCGTACACTACCGTCCCCTTCTTCCCAATGATATCTGCCGAATTCTCAGGGCCTCGATTGGATGCATCGGGTGTACGGTACTCATGACTGCCGACAGAGCTCTGTTTTCTGTCATTAGCCTCACGCTCATATTCTGATGGAACCACCATCATCACATCGATCTGACTTGATCGATTCTTCTGGATTGGATTGTCTCCCTCTGGAGAGCTATCCGACATCGGCTTGTCCTTTCTGTTCATCTCCTTGCGACTACTCAATCTCTCATTTGTGGCCTCGGGGAAGTCCCGCGTCACATTATTTGAGTCTCGCTCGATAACTGTGAGATGACGACTGCCGGATCCAGTCTCATTAGCCTCAGGGCCCTTGCGTCCACACTTGTTGCACTTCTCTGAGCGAACGAGCAGTTGAAGCGTAGATGCTCCTCGCTGCCACAACAATAACACTCTCGGCGCCCCTCATGGGTCGTTCCCTCCGAAGAATGCGGTCTCTGCTGTACTCTTTATCATCTCTCTTGTGCTTCTTGTTCTCTCTTGACTTTCTATCCACATGGTACACTTCTCTGCTCGATTCCGTAATCGATCGGGAATCCTTCTTGAGCTGTGCAACAAATACTGATATTAAGTCGTCGAGTGTGCATGCCTTTCCTTTCTGTTTGGCTACTTGCATCATTTTCAGATGCACTTCCGATTATCGAGGAAGGTCGAGTGAGTGCAGGAAAGTTAGAACTTTCCACTCATCGATTGACGCTTCTCTCACTTGAGCGTTCTCGACCGTCTGGTTGACGCGTGCTGCGAGCACCCTTTATTAACACTCGGCTACTTCACTCCACGACCCACAAGGAAATACACAACATATTGGCGTTCAGAATCCCTCGAACTTCGGCAGTAAGGTATACCTCGTTTTTCTCTATTATTTTCTTGTGAAGTCGTATCACGTGTGTATCATCGGAATCATCGGAATCATCGGAAATATCATCGGAAAGATCAACGGAGTCTACGTGCAGCACAGCATGGTGCACGTTCTCCATACCAACAAACAGGTGAGGATAAAAACTATTCCACGAGTGGAGAACTGGTTGAATAACACGGAAATTCAAATTTTAGGACAACCATGCAGTGGTGCAGATGCTGGATCACGTTCTCGCCAAGCTGAAAGACGTCAAGATCACCGGCATTCATCTCCGCGCTGACAACGCGGGTAACTTTTTTTTGATAATTTGTATTCGCTAGATGTATGCTTCTTCGGTTCCTCTCATTTCTAGTGGCGCCGCTCCGTTGACCATTCTGATTCCTATCATTTCCTTATCAGGGGCGTACCACTCCCTCGGAATGATAGCCTCATTACCGAAGCTGGCAGCGAACCACGGCGTGGACGTCATCAGTGTATCCTATAGCGAAGCACAGACAGGAAAGTCCTCGTGCGACCGCGTCGCCGGCCAGGTGTGTGGATATTATCCGCTCGAATTTTTCATTCAACACTCATGGAACTTAAAAAAAACAATTCAAACCAATATTTTTCATTATTTGATTGTGCTCATTCACACAATTCCAGGTGAAACGGAAGCTCCATGATTACGTCGACCGAGGCAACAACATCAAGAACGAGAAGCAGATGTTCGACGGAATCGCTGCTTCTGGACTGGAGGGACTCTCTGTCTATCGAGCAACCATCACGAGAGAGAAGACGGAGGCAGCAGAGAAGGCCCTTTCGAAGACTCTCCATCCCAAGATGGATGGAATCTCCGACTTCGGTCACTTTGCTTTCCATGGGAAAGATGTCCGAGTCTGGAAACTGAATAATATCGGAGAAGGCCGTCTCTTCAAGAACCTTCGAGGTTTCGAGCGCAAGCTCACGATCAACGATGAAGGTGGATTTCTTCCTTCTCTGAAGAGTGCTGAGGCCGACGAAGCATTGATGAAGAAGGGAGAGAATCCGACAAGATTCTGGACTGCCTATCTGACCAAGAAGGGAACCGTCGAGGAGAAGGAGCCCGATGATATCGATGAGATCGGATCCCATGGTCAGGAGACCCACGGAGAATCGGCCAATGGACTCTTCACCTGCAATGAGTGCGGGGCCACGTTCCTCAAGTATGGAAACCTCCTCCGTCATCTCGAACTCGGTCGTCATCGCATTCGCCCTGAGAGGATCCACCTCTATGACTACGCTTTACAACTCTTCAAGCGTAGTCTAGAGGACATCCAGGCTCACAACAACATCCTGTTGGAGGTCTCAGAGGCGATGACTGAGTTGGACAATGGAGAGGATCGATCTTCCGACGAGGGATGGGCACTCAAGGGCAAGAGGAAGCATGTCGTCTACTCTGATAAGGCCAAGAAGTTCGCCCAGAAGCTCTTCCATGAAGGAGACAAGTCTGGAAGGAAGATGGATCCGGCCGAAGTGGAGAGACTCATGAAGGAGGACGACAACATCCGCCCCTATGAGAGGATGAACGCCCAGCAGATTCGCTCTTTCTTCACTGGTCTCTGCAAGGCCAAGCAGACTGCGAGAACTCGACCGAGAAGAGCGACTGCCCCGGAGTTGGAGGATGATGAGGAAGACTGTGAAGATCTATCGGAGGAGGATGAGGAGAACATCGACGACTTCGGAAGAGAGAGAGATGACGTCCTCCACGACATCATTCTGGAGAATTTGGATGATCTATTCGACAATCCAAATGAGCCTTGGATTGATGCTGATGTTTGATCTGATGCCAGTATATTGATGAATAAAGCGATGTTCATGATTGTCTTCTCGCATAATTCACATCGGTCAACTTTCATATGGGATATTCACAAAGGGAGGGGGAATGGCTTGGTCTCGCTCCATCCACATTGAACAAACATAGAAAAAGCTGACAAATGATTGCCAAGTTGGCAAATGACCGTGAGCAAAAGTTATACTGTGGGCGCGAAGAAACCATTTCGCAACAGTTGTTTTCTCGCGACTCTAAGGTCATCAATGGCGCAGTGCGCTTCGCCTCACAAGCTACTGCGGACTGCGGCCCCGGCTTTGGATTCTGAAAAAATGCCCCTAGGGGTACTTTTGTACGAGGAATCCGAAAATGAAGTTATCTCAGGTTAACGCGGGAAATTTTTTTCCAGGAAAAATGAAAAACGACGAAAATCGCACTTTTTTTATTTTTATCGTTGTCCGATCGCTTTGAAAACACGTTTTTTGAAATCAGCGCAACAAAATACGTCTGATAGGCTTTTAAAAACGCACATCATTCAACTTTGAAAATTTCGACTTTTTTTGGGCAGCCTCTGGCATTTTTCGGAAAGTGCACCAGAACCCTCCATATTGGGCCGGTTATCAGCATTCGGTATGGGGACATCACCCGTGAAATATTGGGAGGGGTTGTGAAAACGCCATCCGTCGACCCCACCCAGAAGCTACGTTCTCTCGTGGATGGCCTCTTAGAAAAACTGCATTTTTCTACATAAATTCAATTTGCGCGCACATTTTCTATACGAATTCGTGCTGTACGTGTTAGTTTGTTAGGAAACTGGCCTGGGCACGCCTTTTTCATATATAGACAGCACAGGAAATATTTTTGTATAGAAAAAACTGCAATTTATATAGAAAAACCGCATTTTTATACATAAATTCAATTTGCGCGCACATTTTCTATACGAATTCGTGCTGTACGCGTTAGTTCGTTAGGAAACTGGCCTGGGCACGCCTTTTTCATTTATAGACAGCCCAGGAAATATTTTTGTATAGAAAAAACTGCAATTTATATAGAAAAACCGCATTTTTCTACATAAATTCAATTTGCGCGCACATTTCCTATAAGAATTCGTGCTGTACGCGTTAGTTCGTTAGGAAACTGGTTCGGGCACGCCTTTTTCATATATAGACAGCCCAGTAAATATTTTTGTATAGAAAAAACTGCAATTTATATAGAAAAACCACATTTTTTTTACATAAATTCAATTTGCGCGCACATTTTCTATAAGAATTCGTGCTGTACGCGTTAGTTCGTTAGGAAACTTTCCTGGGCACGCCTTTTTCATTTATAGACAGCCCAGGAAATATTTTTGTATAGAAAAACTGCAATTTATATCGAAAAACTGCATTTTTTAACATAAATTCAATTTGCGCGCACATTTTCTA